>JAGFZM010002407.1:14877-28566 GCA_017657215.1 Limnothrissa miodon | reverse complement strand
GCCACAACGCTAGGGGGTTATTGAGTTTAGAAAGGGTCCTTTGCGTGTGTGTTTTCCGGTCTTTGCGTTGCAAGTATTGGCTTCTGGTGCAAATCAACAGGCTGTAGCTAGCGACAAGCTACAAGCTGGCCTCATCCACAGTGTCATCTAACTAAAACTGCTCGGACTAGTTTTGGCGTGTGGCGTATATTGCCATGGCAGCATACCTCAAGGCACACCCGCCCATATATGGGACGCCCCCCCCCCCCCGCTTTTTTGTTTTTTTGATGGTTCTGCTTGTGTCATTCAATGCCAGAAGGAGTAACTTCAAATCAAACAAACTGACATGAAAGCCCAGGGCTTTATGTTTCTAGGTAAAGGGGTTTTCAAGTTATAAACTTTTGAATGTCACTAGGCCCTCTTGTTTACAAAAAGTCTCTATGGGAATTTACATAGGGGTCCCAATCAAAACGCATAAACATATTTTTCAAAAATGTATATTCAAAAATCATATTTTTGGTCTTTTTACTTCAATTCTTTTGTGTAACAGGTTTAGAGATGGAGTTAGGACTTAGATTTTTTTATTTGGGGGTATCATATGGATGGTACCTTCATATCCTAGTTAGTTCATAGACATTTGAAATGAGCGGAAAAAAAAAACTTAGTTCCAACCTCTATAACTCTGTGTCCATAGGTCACAGAAACATACATATTCTTCTAGAAAAAACTTGAGGGTGTCACCTTTCCAATGGTATGAGGCACATCCCTGAGTCTAAAACTATGTAGGAACTGTCAAGCTTTCAATTTGGGTATGCCGTTGTTTTGAAAAAAAGGAAAAATAGGGGTGTGCCTTAAGAGGTTAAACCTATCCACCTTTCGTAGTATGGGTTAGCCGGGAAGTTATGCCACACGTCATCAAGTTACTCTCGAACTTACCCGGATAAGCCAGTAACCCCGCTTCGTAGTACAGGCCCCTGAACCCTTATCAACACTCTCTGTCTACACATTTCTCCGCGTTTTAATTGTGCCTGGCTGATTGGACAACGCTCCACCTCTCCTGCTTAGCTGAGTTTGTCATCAGCTGATGAGCATTGAGCACGGGAAGGTAAGTTTTACATAAAAGGTGTTCTAAGCGATGTGACACATTTTTAGAACTAAAACATGTGTTGTTACATACAGCAAACATGTCCTCACAATCTGCTAGCTGCCTGTCCCCTGAACACACTGTAAAAAAACGCGGTCTCTGTAGACAGCCCTTGCTCCACAAACGGCAACAAAACACAGTGGGCAAACCTAGCATAACAAACGAAAACGAAACATAACAGTGTTCCAGCCAATAAACGACAAGGTTCATGAGTCTTTCGGGAGGCATGGGAGGGAGGGGGAGGAGTGAGCTATAACTTATAACGCTTGAACCCTCTCTGGAGCTATCCTCCGTTTTGTTTGACAATACTTCGAACTAGACCTGGTTGAATCCTGATTCAATCGGATCTTTCACCCGTATCTTTATATTAACTCACGAGTCGCGATTCTCTGGTATCATTAACCCGGATCACTTGAGTCCTAAGTTTCGATTTAAAATGATAAACAGCGCCACACACAAACCTCTTGCAACATTAGCTAATACTAGCCCTAGACATCTTAGCTGCCATAAGATGTATAATTTACAATTTCGTAGGCAACCACAACTCCACAAGTGACAAAGTGCACAGGCAGTCCGAGATAAGAACTTCCCGCAGAGCCGGAAACTGCGAAGCTCGTAGACGGGAACTCATGGATCTTGAGTCCCTATAGGGTCGCGCTAATTAACCGCGAACCGCGGTTACATTGGATCAGTTGAGTCCAGTCAGCCGGTTAGAGCGAGGGTGAGTCCTTTTGTTAGGAAAAGCAACTCCACAACAAACACCATTTTTTCACTTCTGAAATAACACAATGTTCTGCACGTAGCCTATAGATGTATTAAAATAAAATCGTTAATTGGGTCCGGTAGGCAGTCCGAAACATTGCGAGCTGTAGATGGGGACTCTTGAATCCTCGGGTCAGCAGAAACCGGCTACATGAGGAAACTCGCGTAACCGCGTATTGGATCACTTGGATCTTAAGTCATCCGGCTACATGAGGAAACTCGCATAACCGCGGTTATGTTGGATCAGTTGAGTCGTCAGCCGGTTAGGGTGAGTCTCTCCTGTGTTAGGAAAGCAAATCCACAACGCCATTTTTTCACTTCTGAAATAACATAATGTTCTGCACGCCTATAGATGTAATGTATTACAATAAAATTGTTAATTTGGTCCGGTAGACAGTCCAAAACATTGCAAACTGTAGATGAGGACTCTTGAATCCTCGGGTCAGCAGAATTAATCGGCTAAATGAGGAAACTCGCGTAACCGCGGTTACGTGGTTGGATCACTTGGATCTTTAGTCATCCGGTTAGTGCCAGAGCGAGTCTCTCCTTGTGTTAGGAAAGCAAATCCACAACAAACGCTATTTTTTTCCACTTCTGAAATAACATGATGTTCTGCATGTAGCCTACAGATGTTGTTATGACCTTAAAATTATTATACAGTTTACTCTATTTTACTGATGTTAGTGTTCCTATCTATGGAACAGTTTCTGTTAACTTTAATGTCATTTGTGGTGTGAGCGACCTCTACTGGTCAACATTGATATTTCAGTGCATATTGTTTAAAGTTCGTTTGAGACATAATAATAATAATAATAATAATAATAATAATAATAATAGCTATGCACAATACTACTACTACTATTACTATTACTACTACTACTAATAATAATAATAATAATAATCTATTAACCCCCTGGGTGAAATTCTGGAAAACACAATCACTCTGGCTGTAGGCCTAATATAGATAACATCATTAGTTGTCTTCTATTAGCAGTCTATATAATGTAAGGCTATGTTATTATCCCATAAGTAGCCTAGCATAATAAACATATTAGTAGATCCAGCAGTGGTAATAACCATTGTACACTAGGACTAGGAGTTTTCTTGTCGATTTAGCAATACTGACTCAAGTGACTCGCATAACCCGGATCAGTTGAGTGAGTGACTCAGAATAACCCGAATCCTGAAGAGGAATCGATTTTGCCAGGCCTACTTCGAACGTCAACAAGAAGTGACGTGAAACAGCATCGCTTAGAGCGCCTTTAATTGTGAAGTGCTGCCCAAGGTTTCTTCCTTTACCATAACAAGTTAAGAATAGAAACGGTGCAAGGGAGTTAAAATTCAATGCAATTGAAGAGACAGCAGACTATATTTTACTTTTCCCAGTGCTATTTAAAATTACATCACGCTGTCGTCTATTAGGCCTCCGGTCTTGTGTGCTAGAGGGTTAGTCAGTTCTTAAATTTAGGGATAGGCTACCTATAACGTTATGGCTATCCACCTGTAAGCAGCTCCCAGATAGATTTATAGATTGCCTGTTTACCGCTAGTTGTTGTCTGAGTTATGTGTTTTCCTGAATTTCGAGCAGGTGCTATTAATTTGTGTAAATCAAGGGTCATTTGAGCGATTAGCCTACAATAACTGTCGTAGAAAGTAGGCTAGCCCAAAAGTAGACCATTTTCAGTGTTGGGAAATTTCACTTTCCACAATAAGTAGCCGTTCAGTTAACGTTAGTTCACAAATAAAAAAAAAAACGTGTTCACAGTATCATTCATCAGGCAGTAATATAGTTTGTTCAGTTCACGTCCACCCAAATTATGAACGCGTTCATGCATTTTCAGTCAATGAATGCTGCGCTCAGGCGCAACACTGACTGAAAGCAGTGACAGCGATTGACATGGACAGGACTGGACTGTACAGGACTGTTAACGTTGAATAAACAGCATAAGTTTTTGAACACAGCCTTCTTTTCATAGCGAACTCTTGGGCCTTAATGCTGCAGTCTTGTGCTTTTAATGTATCTTTTGCAAGCCCAAATAATATTTCCCATTAAATTTAAAATAGGCCGGATACTTCTGCCTTGTATTTTAAACTGGCAATTTCTGAAATTAACGATTTTGGAAAGCATTTGCTCACAGTAGGTCGAGTGCCTGTATATGTTTTGAAATTATGAAGATTTTAGACACTGCTATATAAGATATATGAACATGTTAACACTGTTATAAGACTCAATAAATATAATAAATACTTTTTACTCATAGTCTTCTGTTTTGATTCCTTCATCACAGGTGAACAGAGCTGAGAAACAAACTCCAGGGAGACCACCTGGCTGCGTGCATGTGTCTAAACGTCAATGGACCTCCAGTCAACAAGTTCCCCTATAGGCAAGCCTTACAGTTGCCCCCGCCCCCCCCCCCCCCCCAAAAAAAATGGCTCTGAGCCATAGCAAGCTTTGCCACTTAGCCATTCTTCTAAATGTAAGATTTATCTCTTTGTGGATAATGTGAAAAAAATGTGTTGTAGCACATACATGGTGTGAAATTTACTGTGTGTGTTCAGGGGGTTGTTGTGGTCAGGGGTCACTCTGGGGTTGGGGGTGTTGGTTGGTTGAGTCTCCCTCACTGCCTTGTAAACTGCCTGGCTCTGCAGTTTATGCTGGTTACGGGTATTTTAAGACTAGGTGGTTCCGGCCCCGCACCTTTAAAGACATCCTAGGGGAAACACTATTATGTCCTTTATACCTTTATGTTAGTGATTAGCATTCTGCCACTTTTTTGTAACTATAATGGTCTGAATTTCTATTCCTAAATTGGTGTCAAAAGTACTCACATTCCTTATTCAAGAAATGTGAGTACTTTTGAAAGTTTAACAGAATACATTTTTAGAAGTTAAAGTAACAACTGTTAATCTTTTTAATCATGTAAAAGTCTAGAAGTACTGGTTTCAAAATGACCCTCAAACCCATTAAAAGTGACTGCATTTTTGTACAATTGAGATATATAAAAGTAAATGCATCAGCTTGTATCAGCTTGTCGAAGAACATATTTCATTATTGATACGGTGGCGTGTTGCTTTAAAGTTGTCATTTGATTTAATCTATTTCCACATTCCACACAAGATTATTGACCATACATTTCAATTTTATTCCCACAAGTTCAATGTCTATATTTAGACAGTGTCGAGTGTTTTTATTGCCATTTCATCCAGTGCACATTGAGGTGAGACAATATTCCACCATAGCTCTACAGTAAGTGGAACTACATTAAGATGCAATAAACTAAAGACATTTGGGACAGGCTACATGCACTTAGGCTAAATGTATAAGTTAAGCTACAGTAGAGATCGAAAGTTTGGGCACCCCAAGTAAAAATGTGAATGCACCCCCACCGGGTGTTGTGTTTTCTATGGTTACACCCCTGTGCCATTGTATGCCAGAAGGAGTAACTTCAACTCAAATATGCAGACATGAAAGTCCATGCTTAGCTTTCTTTTGAGGCCAATATTATGTTTCTACTGTAGGTAAAGGGGTTTTCAAGTTGTTTTCAAGGCTTTTGAATGTCAGTCACCAGCACTCGTAGTAACCAAAAGTCCCTTTTGGGGTCTCCATAAAGGATACAAAAAATGGTGCAATTTATTCGAGTTTATGAGATGTAGGACTAACTATCTGTTGCACATCATCACTTTCCACTTTATTTTCTTTAGAACTGCCAAAGACAGAGATACTTCATTAAAATGATATGTCTTTTATGCAAGTGTAGTACAGGTAGTGACAAGGATGACGGTGATGATGATGACGACGATGATGAAGATGATGGCGTCTCCAGTAGCGCTGATCCTGATCTTCACAGCTGGAGTTGCTTTTGGACAGGTACTATCGCCATAGCAGACCCTTCAAATGTGTACAAACAAATTTTCATATTTTCAATACATATCTCTCAGATCAAGACAGATCATATCTTTAATGATATATAACATACATCATTTCAACACAGGTTTACCCGCTCGATATGCAGTCGGACTCTGTTGACGATAAATATGATGGCTGTTTGAAGAACATGACCCTGCAGGTTAACACAACATTTCTTCCAGCTGAGAAAAACAGCAACACAGCGTTTGGTAAAGCTTGGAATGAAACAATGACTAAGTATGAACAAAAATGTACAAAACTTGGAAATTATTTGACCAAGAATCATTGCATTGCCCTTTATGTGTACACTGGTAGACTTGCATTTAAAACGTTTAGTATTGATACTCGTAAGGGTAAAGAAGTGTACAAATCAGGGAAATATCAGTGGTACTCATTGCAGTTTTTGTTGACAGAAGCAATACAGATTATTCAGCCCAAAGAAAAAAGCCAAAAAACCTATCGTCGCACAAACGAAACCTTTAATAAATGTGTTAAAAACACAAAGATGCGCTTTGGGCAATTTGCCTCCTCTTCTCTAAAGTCGAATCTAATTAATTTTGGAAATAAGTCTTGTTTTGAGATTACCACGTACAATGGTGCATATATTGCAAATTACTCTCCTTACAATGAGGAAGAGGTTCTAATTCCTCCCTATGAGGTGTTCCGTATCACTGATGTCATAAGTGGGAAGAGGCATCCAGATCTCAAAGACTGTGAGACTGTGTATGTACTGGAAAGTACTAGAAAGCCCATCAGTACCCTTAACTGTGCTGTAGCGGCTAAGCAGCGTTCTCTGTTTGAGTCATTCAAGGAGTTAATTGGACACATGATTGGAAGATAAAGAGGATTTTATGCAATTTCAATACATTAGTAACTCAATGTATGTGACAAATAAAATGTTTGAACTTTAGGAGAAAAAAGAAGCCCTGGTTTACTGTAACTCAAATTCTTTACAAATGACACACAGAATTACAAGATACTTCTTCCTATTGCATCTACACAGTGAAACTTCCACTGTTTGACTAGTTGATTGTTTAATCAAATAAATGCATTCATTTAGCATTAATGTAAATTAATTATGCATGTGTTGTCACATTTTGTAGTGTTAGCTGCACTTCTGTTAGAAGCAACTAATTACTGTTTTAATAGTTTTAATGTTTTTTTTTTTTTTACTGATTTTAATAATCTTGTTTTAATTAAGATACTGTTAATCAATAATAAAATTGTATTTTACAAATTTCACTCTTCTCTTCAAACCTCTTACGTGCATATACACTCTATATACTTTTTATGTACGTTATAAGGTTTTAACCCAGATCCACTGTTGTTGAATGTGTATCATCAGTATCATTCTACAGTCCACAACAAATGTGATAATGTGATGTGATAAATGCCTTTTTAACACAATTTTGCAGTTATGGATGAAATTAAAAGTCTATGGGTAGCGCCTATAATGACAAGAGTTTCTCTTTTATCATGTATTATTACATATTATTTTCTCATCTTATTTCTGCCATTTTGTTCAATGCATCTAGTGTCTAAAAACAGGAACATTAGTCATAGTGGATAGAGTCAACAAAAGGATGAAAGATACATGTGCTTGGATCCAGTGGCGGACTGGGATAAAAAAAAACGGCCCTGGACTTTTGCACCCACAAGCGGCCCACCTCGCAGATGTAACGTTAGACACAACGCACAAAAAGAGCAGCATTTTTGATAGCCCCAATGATGCAGATAAACTCCCATACTTTAAACAACTGCACAAAAAAATTGTCATCAATGCACAAATAAACTATGACAAATAAATAAATATGGAACAGCCGCTCCATATTAAAAAACACTTGTCTTACCGTCATGCAGTTAACAAATGCGAAGGAGCTCTTCTCTGCAACCCGGTCGTCGGTCGCTGCTAGTGTTAACGTTAATGTTAGTCTAGCACTAGCTTGGAGTGGATTGAAAAAATGAATCAATTTTTGTGCATTTGTCATTTGTCGCCCTCAGACAGCAGTGTTTTCTTGATCTTGTCTTTCTTTTCCTCTGCTTCCCTCTTCTGACGTGTCTGTATTCCTGTTTATAATACTAGTTAAATGTATAATCACACAGCTGAACGACTTAAAGAGGGGCTAAGTAACGTTCTGTTTTTCTCTCTCACAAGCTCCCTCTAAAGACCGCTGTATTGCATTGTATTGCACTGCATTCTATTGGAGGTGAACTTTGCAAGTGCTGTATCTACCGCTATAGGCCACGGTGGCGCATTGTACACCGTTCGTTCGCCGTGTAATGACTCATTTTTGAATCATAAACAGTATGAAACCCATTAATTAAATGAAAAATGTTGCATAGTGGGCCTTTAACCACCTCTAACGTTAGTCCAACTTCCATCACACAAACGTGCAGACGCGGTTCACGCCATTCTGCCTCGAAATTCCCAGAAGGCATTGCATCATTTTAATTTTCTCAAACAATCAAAAACAAAATACCAGTAGATTTGTTTTATTTCAAACCCTGAACCTTTTTTTCAAAATCCGAACAAGAAACTCCCTACAAAACAAGGAGGCTGAAAACTTACACAATGACTGTAATGTATACAGGTGTATGTTGTATAAATACATATCAAGTTACAATTCCTGATAAATGAATAAGTGAAGTTGGAAAAGAAATAAACCCATGGCTGAATGATTCATTTTTAACTTATATTAGAATGTATATAATCGTGAGTGGGCCGCGTTAGTACCTCAATGGGCTGCTGTGATTAAAGTAGCGTGCTTGGCCGGCCCAAGAAACTGCGCGGCCCTTCTGGCATTTGCCAGAATGCCAGACCGTCCAGTCCGCACCTGCTTGGATCTAGGACCATGGCGATAAATTCTTACCAGTCCAAGTGGCCTCCCATCCAGTTCTTGGCCTTGGCTTACATGATGCTTCATATGCCAAGACATCACAGAAAGTAAACAAGCTAATAACTAGAAATGACGTAATAAAAGGTCTTGTCTTGGCAACAGGAGGCTCAACCACCAGCACAAAGCTGCACAAAAGGCAGCTGTCATTTAAACATTTAGTCTGTGTATTTACTGTGTCTTTTGACGTGTGTTCAAATGCATGGTAAAAAAACTACACATATTGTTATTGTTATAAAATAAGATCATTGACGTCATGTGATCCAAGGAAATTAATACTGTACACACAAACCTGACAGACTAGTTTAAGGGTTGTTTTCCTTTTATGATAAATTGGATTTAAATCTGTCCAAGCGCTTATGACAATAAAAAGAAAAAACGAATTCAGGCTCTTCATTCCCAGACAAATTAGTGGTCATTATTTACAAATTATAATTTATGTATGTAAATTAGTTTTCATTTAACCGTGAATGACATTTAATGATACATTTTGTAAATTCACCCCAATCATGAGATCACTTTACCTTGAAGAAATATTTCTTGGAAATGAAATTTTATTTCATATAACTAAAACAACGTTTGTGTTTATCAGTGTGTCTGTAAATGTCTAAGTGTGTATGAGGAATCAAATTACATAGTGACAAAATCTCTCTGATGGAGCAAGGCACTCACACACACACACACACACACACACACACACACACACACACACACAGAAACACACATACACACACACACACAGAAACACTCACACACAGAAACACACACAGCTGTGATTGAGAGAACTATCTGTAGAAGAACTAATGGCACTGACTAATCAATGACTGTTTCAAATAAAATATATTACTGTAAATAAAATATAATACTGTAAATAAAATATAGTACTGTAAATAAAATATAGTACTGTAATATAACTTTCAATTTTTCACAGGGGACGTGTTGCTAAGAGATTATGTAAGTGTGTTGGTTGGTTGGTTGGTGGTTGGTGTATGCTAAGGGATTCAGACAAAATGTATCTATAAGACATACAGTATGTCAGTTAAAGTTATACATAGTCAAACACCTTTAGCAAAAAGGAAAGCAATATGTACAGACATTTTACATAATTCAACACAATAATATTCAATTCAGTTTTATTTGTGCAGCACATTTTACAAAAGGCATGTCTCAAAGCGCTTAACACAATGCACCAATGAGCAACAGGGGCAAGGAAAAACACCCTTGCATCGTTTTCTGTGTATACTGCAATGTAAGATTATTAACATTGATAGCTTTGAATATTTCTGTAGTACTGTATCTATTTATCACATGGATAATACAAATAGATACACTACTAATAAAAAGATGCACTACTAAAGCCATGTCTGTTGTTCATGTTGTGAGCACAATGTGTTATTACTGGCCTGGTTCCCTGCAGGATTTACTGAGAGTATGGCTATGGAGATTCATTCATCCAGGTCATGGTAGTCACAGTGTTCAGTTAATAGAAGACTCTTATTCATACAGGGCATACTTTTCATAGTGTTCAGTTCTAGGAGACTCTTTCTTCCAAGTCATGGTAGGCACCTTTAATTTCAGTCTTCAGCACGGTGTCATTGTCATGAACTGTACATATATTAGATCATCATACACTATACTGGGTTCATAGAGGGTGTTGCTGAAAGGCTGCTTATGGGATTGCAGTCAGTGAACGCAGTAGAGAGGGTTTAGCTTCATAGGTCTTGTCAGTGCAAACCAAATCCTATGGAGAAAACAATGTGACTTCAGTTTCAATCTTCAGCAGTTTGTCATTGCTACCTGCAGGGGGCGCCAAGAGCACCTCCATCCACCCTGCAAAGAGCCACTTCACCATCACAGAGACTATGAAGCTGGTAAATTAACTTGACACACACAGATTATCTATTATCTGTTATCTATTCCCCTTTAACCTTCACTTTCATTCCACTGTTGAATAAATTGACATTAAATAAATACTGAACTTTGAGATATACATCTATATACATTAAACTGCCATATAGTCATGATGCCTGGTCAAGTTTTTTGTTGTCAATGGCCTCCCAAATTGCTTGACATATCTCTCATACTCACAGAGTAAGTATGCTCATTTAGCCAGGAAGTATTGCATATGCATACTAGCCTAAACAGTATCAGACTGACCAAACGTTTGAGTATAGTGTAGGTGCAATGAGACATTCAGGAAGTAACGGAAGGTGTAAAACAGACACACACACACACACACACACACACACACTTATGGCCACACTTGTTTAGTCTGTAGGAGGAGGGAACAGTGATTTTGACACTCTCGGGCTCTTGCTCTATTACTTGGTGAGCAGAATAACAATGTCCAAAGCATTTGTGAACACCATCCTAAAAGTGGATGTTTTGAGTGTACTTCATGTTGGTTTAGATTACAAAAACTCATGGAAAAGGAGTTTGTTTGTCCATGCAATTCAAACAACGTTTTTTTTTTTTCTGTGACACACTTTTGTTCTGCACATGTTTCATAATTTTCTGTATGACTGCACTCATCCAAGTGATCTCATTCATGGCAATGAAGAATGAAGAAGGGGCTTGCAGGACGTCTAACGACTGTGAAGCTGGTTGTGTTTGTGAGGATCATGAAAATTATGGATGGCTCTATAAGGAAGATCGGGAAAACTTAAAAAGAAGTGCTAGATGTTCTTTTTGTTCTATGTGTGATCGTTGTATATGTAAGCATCTTTGTGCCGTTTCGAGTATAGTTTTGTCCTTATTAATCCCTATGTTGACTTGGATCATCCTATGGTACTTTGATGCAAACTACTGTTTGTCGGGTACATGGCAACAAGAGAAGAGACCCAGAAATGGTGCAGAACTTCTAACGATCGGGAAAAGTCCACTCTGAACGCCACTCTGCAGAAATTTTTCTAAAGTCTAAAGTATGACATTAAATGATTTTAGATTAGATTGGACTGAACTTTATTATTACACATATAAATACAGGGTAACAAAATGTGGTATTACAACATTTAAAATAAGATAATTTTATTTTAACTGTTATGGGTGATGCTTATGTAGCCCCCTTTTACCCATGAGGTTATTCAAGGTAAAGGCCTGAGTTCTTTAAACGTGGATCTCTCCTTGTTTGCTGTGTTGAACAGGGCTGTTGAGTTAATTAGTTGCAATCTGTGCAAGTTATCAGTTAACAGGCTACCCCTGTATGCATAACAATCCCCTCATTAACCAGTGTTGGGTAAGTTCACATTCTACATGAATTAGTTCAGTTCATAGTTCACAAATTTTAATATGAACTAGTTCAGTTCATAGTTCATAATTTTAAAAAATGAACTAAGTTCCCAGCTCCAAAAAATGAACTATTTCAGTTCTTTTTTTCAGTATGTTGCGAACTATGATTTTTCGGCCTCAGGCGGCAGTTATTTAGTTATTATTTAACACTGAAACTGCGTCATATCTTCCTATCCAATTTTTAATTCTTATCTAACCAGGGTTTACATTAACATTGAAGGCAGAGCCTTCCCCATTGTTTTAACACTTGTTTGTTGTTCAGGTTAGCTGAGGACGTGACTGAAGTGCAGATTTTATTTTTCAAAGCCGATGGGCAACTTTGCACAGAATACTTCTATAGATAATAACTGTAAATAATTATTGATATTTTTTTTTAGTGGGACAATTTATAGTATAAGAAAGGTATTAAATTATATGTGTCGAGTGATTTTGGTGCAACTAGTCTATAGTGAGATATTTATTGATTTGAGTCCCTTTAACAATAGACTAAGCCACATTTTCCTACCCTAAGATTACTGTAGGTTTGGTGGCACTACAAATTTATTGGAGCAAAGTTTTTCACCAAAGTAAATAGTCTAGTCCGACCAGAATGAGGCTATTGTGTGTTTTGATTTTGCTGGTACAGTTGATAAGAGCAAAGTTTATTGAATGTAATTCGTAATTAAAAATAAATAAATAAATAAATAAATATAGGTATAGCATACATTTTGCCAAAGAGGTGTAATATGACCCTAATAACATTCTAACAGGCTTTAGAGACTTTGGTAGCTCTTTACTCATTGGGAGTTAAGTTATTGACATTAACACGTTTGCGTTTTACACTTTGCAGACAGTCCCAAGCATTCCACTGAAGATTGCTCATTGAGAGCAATGCCGTCCGTATTTACATATTGTTTGCAGCTCAATTCCTTACCGTACGAATTGGCAAAGCGCGCAGACCGAGAGAAAGTTTTGACATGAGTCTCCTCATGTCCAATGCGTGACGGTTGAGAGTCCTTGATGACGCATGCAACGCGACACTGGAGGAGGCTGCCGTTGCCAAATTGGACCTGCAATGCTCTTGTGCAATATTGCTCTCGGACTCCACGCAACTTCGGCGCACACGTAACCTTTGACTACAGGACTAAACGGTGTGTTTTTCGCCTGCTAGGCTTTATAGAAATGGACACTTAATAACAAACATAAAAAAGAGTGAGCATGCCGTTCACAGACACCAGAATGAACGCGTTCACAGTATCGTTTATCAGGGAGTAATACAGTACGTTCAGTTCAAGTTCACCAAAATTATGAACAAGTTCATGAACTTTCGTTCAATGAACGCGTTCAGGTACAACACTGTCATTAACAACCAAGACTAAGCTTAGACAAGTAGATGAACATTTATTGAATTGGCAAGGATAAGGGATGGTGGATGTTAATTAAATAAATAAATAAATAACCAATAAATAAACAAATTAATTAATAACAGTAAACAGAATTATCGCTATGTAATAAACTAAGTGTATTGCAATCACTAGGCTAATGTTTGCAACTGCAAATAGGAAATATGTTATATAAATATAAGTTATTTATTATTATTATTCAATGTTAGGTTATTATTAGGCCTACTATTATTAATAATAACTATTATATATAAAAAGCAAAAGCAGTATAGAGATTGAAGCTATTTTAAGTTCACTGTCACAGAATAGATAAATACAGTATAATAATCATAT
>JAGFZM010002407.1:4648-14777 GCA_017657215.1 Limnothrissa miodon | reverse complement strand
TATAACGCAGAGATCAACTTGGAGAAATCAGCCACAGAGCTGAAGTAGCACCTGGCATCAGACTCTATCTTACTATCTCTGAAGTAAGAGCATAAACACTGGACAGATAAAGACAAACGGTGGGCCCACTCTCACACACAAACTCTCACACACAAACTCTCACACACACAATACCTAACAGAACAAAACAAACAAAAACAAACTCCCCTCCAAAGTTGCAGGCCTGTTTCGATGCTTGTGCTCGGTGAGGCTACAAACAAATCGCCGCTTCACTCATTCCGAGCTGGGAAAACAAACAGGGTAACATTACCTCAGGTGCTTCGCGCTTGCATGGAAAACGGGCTTCACAAACCCAGGGTAGGAACAATCCAGTGGAGAAATGGTAGGGGTCAAAACCCAGAGAGATGACCGCAACAGATGACGTCCAACGATGCCAGAGGAAGTTTAGACACCCGGTAGCCTAAACCGCTATCTGGTTCTTCTAAGTGTCCGTGACTGTACTGGAGCCGTTAGCGATTAACTGCTAGCTGTGTTAGCTTTACCACAGTTTACTAATACTTGCATCTACATTCAGAGAGAAGACTGTACACAGGATGACCCTTAAAACTTAACTTGGAAAACAGTTCTCGAGTAGACAACTGATAAACACTCCAAAAACAAAAAAAACAACAACTTAAACTATGATCGTTATGTTTCAGATCGCCAGCAGACTGACTACTCTGCAGTCATTCATGGACCATTCAAGTTATAAACTTAGTGATGCTACTTTGGTGGTCTAAACACAGTATTTATTAAACTCTAAAACTATATACATATTACTATCTTACATTTTATTTTTTTTATTTAAGTAGATATTTAATATTTAAGTAACTCCCCTTGTGGGTTACACCTACATCACTGAATAAATAATGAATAGATGCATAAAAATGAAGTCTAAATGAAAGGATGTTTTTTCCCTGAATCCTATTATTTCTCTTTCAGACTATATCTGTGTGTCTGTTGCTTGGTCTTACTCTGGTTACTTTTATCTACACTCTTCTCCTGATCGGTGTGACTTGTAGGGGTAAGAAAGTTGAGTCACCAAATCCAGCCGAATCCAGCCCAACTGAAGGACTACCTCTAGGGGACCAAAGACAGAGTTCAGGCCAGAGTGCACTAGACTGAGATTAGACTGCATGTGACTTTTGAGATGACTGTCACTGAGTGAGGAAAGTTATCCACCAATATACTAGAACTAGTTGCAGCATCTGAAGGTTTCAACGACCCTCAATCTCATATTCTCATTTGTCTTTCTATCTACCCATGAAATGAACAAAAAGTAATTTTCTTGAAATGTTTCATGAATTCATTCTTTCATAAATAAAGGTCTCGATGATGGATGAAAAAAAACATTATTAGCTTTCATTTCTCAGTGTAGACATTTCTAGCCTAGAGGTTTGAGCCCAGAGCTGGACTGTGCAGTGCCACCAGTTACACAGGCACCTCTTTATTGCCCCCTGATCCATTGGCACTCCTGCAATGCCACGTTACACTGGCCACATGTAACCCACAGGAATGGTGGGGGAATATAAAAAGCTTTGGGTGGAGAACAGAACTCATATTCATAAGGAGCACCAGAAGCAAGCAAAGACTCTTTAAGACGGAACTTGGGCAGATCCACAGCTGAAGGGAAGAGGGGGTGAGGGGGTAAGAGAACTGTCCTCTAATGGAGGGGTATTGCCCAGTAAACTGAGTGTGGGTTGTTATGAATTGGCAGCATCCTCTACAAACCTGCAGGGCAGTGATGGGGATGGTGAACCCAAATAGGAGGATATTAGGCAATCTCTCTGATTAAATGGGATTGATGGTGCAATTGATTAATGGATAATTTTTTTCAGTTCTGTTAGGGGGTGAAAAAAATGGGTGCTAAATTTAGAGTTCCTTTACACTCAAATTCCGAGACGCAATTTGAGATATCTCTGATATCGCTTTATTTTGCTGAAACTAACTAGAACCAACCCTTTTGAAAAGCAAGCCGTGACGCATGCAAACTTATAAAAGACCTGCACACTCTGGGAACTCCCTCTTTCGCTTCCAGTGATTCCCCGAATCAACTGCGTGTGCTTTACTAGCTTTGCTAACCAACCTGACGCTTTACCAAGCAACCAACAGCTATTCTAAAAGCTCACCACTAAAGCTTTTTTCAAAGCTATCTAAAAAGCTTGCGCTCTCACTCCAGGGGCAAACCTCCGTTTAGGTGCCCGGGATACGCGCAATGGATAAGAACATTCGACGCTGCGAGGCGTGCTTTCGGGCTATGCCTCCTTTAGACCCCCAACATCTTGCCCGGCTTGCATGACGCTGCATCCCCGGGCTCTCACCTCCAGGGCGTCCGCCTTTGAGATCGAGGACCGTCCCGCTTTGCCCTGGCGCGCGCCACGTGTAGCTCAGGCTCCCGAGGCAGCGGCTAGCGGACTAGCGGGCAACTCTCAGCTAGCTTCAGAGCTAGCTCCCCCTACATTAGCTAAGCCTGTAGCTTCGGCTCCCGCAAAGCTAATCCTCTCCCCACTAGTGCAGCATGTAGCTAAGGCTCCTGCTAGGCAATCCGCTTCCCGTTTCCCCTCACCTGAGTCTCCAGCTCCGGACACGTCCTTCGCGACTGGCCGCCCCTCACCATCGGCCGACTACGATCCCTCTGCCTCGCTTCACAGATCGGAGGAAGACGACGCTATTTCCCTCCTGGCCCCTGAAGACGCTCACTTTCAGGATTTAACTGGAGTGGATCCCCCTCACCGCACGCGGCTGAAGTAGCAAGGGAATTAGCCGACGTCGCGGAGCAAGCCGCTGCTAGACTGGGCGTCGACTGGTCAGAGCGTTCAGTGAAGGAAGCAGATCTAGGCGTCCGCTCCCACCCCACCCGACCATTTTGGTTGAAATAAAAAATGCCTGGACTACTCTTTTTTCGGTGAGGGCGCCCATCCAGGGTAACTCTCCGTTTTTCGCGATGGCAGATGCAGAGAAGCACGCGTTAGCCGGCCCGCCACGTGTCGAGGACGCGGTTGCTAGCTGCCTAGCTCCCTCTGCCTCAGCGTGGGGCCCCTCCCCCACTCTGCCTTCGAAGCCCTGCAGGATTACAGCGACGTTGGCGGACAAAGCCTATGCATGCTCTGCGCAGGCTGCGCGGGGTTGTAACACCACGTTCATGCTCACAGCCTACGAAGGGGCCCTAGCCGAAGACCTGCTCAGCCGTTTTTCTCCGATCACCATCCACGAGGTTCGCAGGGCGGCGGACCTGACGGCGCAAGCTGCAATGGCTGCAGCGAGAGCTCAGGGGCGGGTTATGGGCTCTCTGGTTTCCCTCAACCTCCACCTTTGGCTCAATCTCACCCAGCCCGGGGACAAAGACAAACGCCTTGCTCGACACCCCAGTTAGCGCCTCCAGCCTCTTCGGGGAGGCGCTAGAAGTTCAGCGTCTACGCATGGAAGCGACGGAGAAAGCTTCAGCCTCTCTTCAGTCTCTCCTGCCTAAGAAGACGCCAGCTCCAGCTCCTGCAGTCCCCGCGACGTCCTCTGAGAGCCCCGTGCGGCGTGCCAGGGTGCGTTCGCGCCGCCGTGACTCAACCCCAGCAACGCCACAGCAGTCAGTCAGCGTGCACACACACCCCATCGGCTTCGGCCGTACTCTATGAGCCCCGGCCACAGCCGGTGGACAAACACAACAGCCCTTTTAAAGGGATAGTTCGGTTTTTAACACATTGAGCCCCTTTCACAGGTTGTCTAAAATGAAATAAAGTGGTTGACACCAAAATTTTGATGAATGAGCACTTTTTAAAAACCAGTGTTTTAAGGATAGAAACAACACATGCCCATTGCAAGCCATTTTGAAGGCAGGCAGAGGCGATTCTACATTTCCCAAATAGCCGAGACAGAAGCAATCGTCAAAATTTCGATGTCAACCACTTTATTGCATTTTAGACAACCTGTGAAAGGGGCTTAACGTGTTAAAAACCGAACTATCCCTTTAAGGAGTCTGATGTGCAAAGCGGCAGCCTCGCTCCCTCTGATGTCTGTCACAACCATGCCGGCTCTGACGGGGGCGTGCACGCCTGCAGCCCATTACACTACCCTCTCCCCACTCCCTGCCACTCTGCTGTCGGCCCAGAGGGCGCCAGCTCAGAGGCGGATGAGTTCCGGCCCTGCGCCAGTGCGCTCACTTGTCCCGTGCCCCATGTGTGGCCTGACACTGAGCTCACGCAGGCTGAGAGAGGGGAGGGCGCCACACGGTCGGTCAGCTGTCGCTCAAATGCGCCACTGAACCCACACGTGCAGCCCCGTGTTATCCCAAACGTCTCCCATCCCCTTGTGATGTGTCAGAGGCTGATGTCGGTGTCTCAAGACACCGCCCAACTTGGCCCACAGGGTGGCAGTGTTGCGCCTCTTGTGATGAGTCAAGCACTGATGTCTGTGTCAGCATTGCACTGCAAATAGCCTTTCTCCCTCTGTGCAGAGGGAGGCTGCTGGAACAGGCGTGGGTGTCTTGCACCAGCTCTTCTTGGATTTTGAACACAGTGTTCAAAGGTTATCAACTGCAATTCGCTTGCATTCGAAGGGAATGCCTACGAGTTTACATCAGCCAGTGTCTGACCCATTTCAGACTGGATGCCTATGTTACAGCCCAGCTGGGCCTCAGGCTGGTAGGTCTGCTGTGCGCAGCCAGCTGCGCCACACACCTAGGCCTTCTACATCTCCGCCCATTCCGACGATGCCTGGCGAAGATGGGGATATCCTCACGCTCGCCGCCGTCGCGCCCAGTGCGTGTCTCGAGGAGCTTATGGTGGTCCCTAGCCCACTGGAGACATCCGCAGGCCCTTGTGCGCGGCGGTGCCCTAGGCGCAGTGCACCACAGGCGAATTGTGTAAACAGACGCATCGAAGCTCGGCTTGGGGAGCTGTGTGTGTGGGCCATGCGGCCAGCGGGGTGTGGTCGAGCGCCATGAGGCGCCTTCACATCAACAGGCTCGAGCTGCTGGCGGTCTTCCTCGCACTAAAGCACTTTGTGTCGCTCCTCAAGGGCACCCATGTGCTGGTGCGGACAGACAACACCACGGTAGTTGCTTACATAAACCGTCACGGAGGCCTGAGGTCAGGGGCCCTGTCCGGTCTGGCCTCATCTCAGCATTTTCTCTTGCTCAGAGCACCGTATCTACCCAGCAAGCTGAACACAGGTGCAGATGTCCTCTCAAGAGGGGGGCCGAGGCCGACGGAGTGGCGTCTCAGCCCGGAGGTAGTCACTCAGATATGGACCAGGTTTGGCCAGGCTCAGGTGGACATGTTCGCCTCGAGGGAATCTGCTCACTGACCCCAGTGGTTTTCCATAGGACTGGACAACCCCCCGCTGGGAGTAGACGCGCTAGCGCACCGATGGCCCAGTTCCCTGCTCTACGCATTCCCTCCTCTGCCACTCTTGAGTCAGGTGCTGACCAGAGTCAGAGTTGAAGGCCACAGAATGATCTTGATCGCCCCCTTCTGGCCCTCCCAGAGTTGGTTCTAAGACATAGTCTCGCTGCTAGAGGATCAGCCGTGGACCCTGCCCCTACGGGCGGACATGCTCTCACAAGCACGGGGGGCGATATGGCACCCCTGCCCGGAGGCCTGGCGGCTGATGGCCTGGCCCCTGAACAGCACCAGCTCCTGGGACAAGGTTTTTCGACCCCAGTTATAGAGACGATCCAGAACGCTAGGGCTCTGTCTACGAGGTCACTATACACACTGCGTATCTTCTACTCATGGTGCGCTGAGAGGGGCTATGATCCTACGACCTGCCCCATCACAGTCGTGCTTGATTTCCTGCAATATCTGCTGGATCGAGGCCGCTCTCCCTCAACACTGAAAGTCTATCTGGCCGCGGTTTCAGCCTGTCACGTGGGCTATGGGGGGGGTGTCCCCTGGGGCCCAGGCTAGATGCCTGCGGCCTGGTGTCGTCAAGTCAGCTCCCCCCTGGGACCTCGGCGTGGTCCTCAGTGGGCTGGCAAAGGAGCCCTTTGAGCCCCTGGAGTCACTGAGCCTGAAGCTGCTCTCCCTGAAGACTGCACTACTGCTAGCTGTGACATCAATCAAACATTTGGGCGACTTGACAGCACTCTCCATCAGCCCTGACTGTCTGGAATTCTCCAGGGCTGACACTAGAGTGACCATGAGACCGAACCCCTTCTACCAGCCAGAGTCATTCAACTGGACGCTTTACCGAGGGATGTGGTGGACGAGTCTACCCCTCTCTCACTTAAGGGCACGGAGGCTATTAGGCGCACAAACCAGCTGTTTGTGTGCCATGGGACTCAGACCATAGGACAGCCCCTTTCCAAGGTGAGATTTTCCCATTGGATTGTGGAAGCCATCACGCTTGCTTACAAGGCTGTGGGCTTTCTCCCCCCCCTCTGGTATCAGAGCGCACTCCACCCGTGGGGTGGCGGCCTCCTGGGCTTTCTGGAAGGGAGTCTCCATGCAGGATATTTGCCAGAGTGCTTCCTGGGCCTCTGACAATACCTTTGTCAGGTTTTATGCGCTGGATGTGACCAGGCCAGGCGAGAGTGTGGCGGCGAGTGTGGTTTCTGCCCCTCGACCCGGGCCCACATGACCTGCCTGTGTCATCCTCCGTTCTCTTCGAGTCCGGTACTCCTTGAGGCGCGGTTGTATACTCTCAAATTGCGTCTCGGAATTTGAGTGTTAGGGAACGTCACGGTTACTGTCGTAACCTCGGTTCCCTTAACGAGAAATTCCGAGACGCAATACGTTGGGCCTCAAGTCGCCTTGCACTTACACTTTGCGAAAGAGGGAGTTCCCAGAGTGCGCAGGCCTTTTTATAAGTTCGCATGCGTCACGGCTTGCTGGGTGGGGCGCAAGCCATGGTTCTAGTTAGTTTCAGCAAAATATAGCAATATCAGAGATATCTCAAATTGTGTTTTTCATCAGCCTTGATATGGATGATAGATGAAGATCATAGTTGAAGATCATAGATGATCAAATATATGCAGGGTTTCCCCATGTACATTTCACCTGGCGGCTTTCCGCACCTTAAATTGTTGCCGCCGCACCTTCAGAATTTTCATTGCCTATGTATTAGACCAGTGGTTCTCAACCTTGCTCATCATAAGCATCTTGACGCCCAACCCCTCTCACCCCCACCCCCAAACAAACACACACACAAAGAAATATGCTATTAAAAGCTCAAATCATCATTTGGGGTGATTATAATGATAATTATGGTTGTCTATGTGTGCAAAAACTGGGGTTAGAAAGTGTTCTGTTTTCGCTCACATTCCAAACAAATCCACGAATTGACCACGAATTGGTGCCAAAAGAGATGTCATGTTTTAAAAAACATGTAAACGTGAAGTTTTTAACAGAATCCCCATCGTCTGTCCTATACAATTATAGATATGTGTATCTTATCAGTCCCACATGTACAAATATTATCATCACTACTTTGTCAAATATGAATTCTAATACTGTGAGAAGAAGAAACTTATTGTAGCTCAAGGTACAAAACAAAAGAATTATTTGTAGGTCTGCACTTATAGCACATTTTTGCTAGCTGAAAAATAACTGGATATCGTTTTTCTCTTAGATATTAGTCAATGCAGGACAGTTGTTGCCTCAGAAAATAGCATGAGCTTTAGCTGTCTCGAAAAAGCATTATACTTCTGACACTTGTGGAAATTATTGAACATCATAACCTGGATGTGGAGGGCAGTAAGGTAATGGTTTACTTGGTGTTATTTTGGTTTACTTTGTGTTTTGTTGTCTGTGTAGCTTACATGCAATCTGCCTGACTGTGTAACGTTAGCAATGAGTGAAGCAAACCGCTATACTAGTGTGGTGATGATTAGCCAGACGCAATTCCCGGTGGAATTTCTGTTTACTTTCTCTTCTGGGCCTGTATGCACCTAGACAAGATAATTCGGCTATCCTCAGCTCTTTAACGGCCGGGGCAGTGTTTGTCCTGTAAACTTTGGTGATGTTAAGTTCAGAGGATGTTAATATAAACATAGTTTTTTTTGTGGAACAAGGTGGATTTAAAATAGCTTACTGTGTTTAATGCGTTTTTGCCTGTCGTGTTGCATTCTAACTAATTCTGCACTGTATGCAGAGTTGTGTTACAGCGGGGGTTGGTTGGGTAGCTGGGGGGTGGAGAGGTAGAAAGTTGTGTTTATCTTGTTTTTTCAGGTTTTTCCCCATGCTTGCCTGGCGATGTCTACTACCTCATGTGTTAAATTCACAGAATATTATTTTTCTAAAAGCATTCCATCACACAGAAAATATTGAATTGAATTGTCAAAAAAAAAAAGGCCCAGGTCCAAACTTATTTGCGACCCCTATACAATAACATATAATATATAATACACCATTACACCATCCTACTATATACCTCACATTACCAACCACACTACTATATACATCATTACACCATCCTACTATACACCACTATTCCTCATAGCCTATATTAGTAGTATTTATAGGTGGTGGTTTTCCACCTTTTTCTGCCCCCCTACATCAGTAAACTGCCCCCCCATACATGACACTCTAGTCACACCTCTGTCGTTAGTATGTCCTAAATTACATGTTCACCTCCTGACATATCACTACACAAATTTCAATTACAAATCACCTCCTGACACATCACTACACGCTCTCTTAAGTATGAAGTCCCTCAGATCGAGCTGTCCACGTCGCTTGGTCATGATGTTAAAATCACAACACACAGTCTTCAAACATTAGACTAGAGATCGACCGATATGGGTTTTTCTATAACCGATGCCGATACCGATGTTTAGATGTCAGAGTCAGCCGATCACCGATATGTGCTGCCGATTTTTTTGGCCGATCTTTAGGGCCGATACCTTTACTTTTCGCCCTTAATTTGCATGCTAAAATATCATACTACTAATAAAAGAGGATGCACAAGATTTCCAAACGTAACATAATTTATTGAACACTGTCTTAAAATATCTTTGAAATCTTTATTATATCAAATATCATATCAAAATAAAAGATTTATCTAAAGTTAAGGGACAAAAAAAATAAATGAGCAATATATGTAAATAAACATGTAAACTTAAATATACATTTAAATAAAAATACAACTTTATAAATGAACATTTTTAATGATAGTCCTATTCATAACAGCAAACTTTATGCAGATTATAGCCAAGTATTCTCACAACTCCGCCTCTTAAATTCAGCTGTCTAGTTGAAGCCTCAAAATATTGTAAACAAAGTAGCAGGCTAAGCTTAGGCTATCATACTCTACTGGTTGGTTGGACTGTTCAGTTTGTGCATGTGTTTTAAGTTTCAAGGTAAGCAAATACTTTTTCTCCTTGAGACAGGCCCTTATAACTCTTTGAAAAACATTGGTAGATGGTCAGTCAACTTGAATGCACGAGTTTTAATCAAATGTCTGCAGCATAGCCTACTAATGATGCTAACCGGGTTTAACAGTAATTAGTTGTCTTATTTGAGTCATTGCGTTCACTATTGTGATTTGGATTAAATATGTTGAGGGCGGGTGTCCATTGAGCGCGCACGAGAGCGGGCCAAGAAGAATGAGTTTACTTCTACTGTTTGGTAAAGTTGCACGTATAGTCTACAAAAGTTGCGGAAGAACTTTATGCTTTCACCCTAGCAGCGTCAGGTGCATCAGTGCGAATGCTTCCAGGGATGATCTCGTTGGTTTTCATGGAGACATACGCGGTATGCATGGAGGAGAGGGGCCGTGTGTGTGTGTGTGAGAGAGAGAGAGAGAGAGAGAGAGAGAGAGAGACAGACGCGCGAGTGACAGAGAGGGAGAACAGCGGAAAGGGAATTCAGCTTAACGAATGCTGCGTGTTTTTCAATGACGTTTAATTAAAATAAATAAATAAAAAAGTATAACGAAACGCAATATGTGGCGGCCGGTTTTGAATCTGTGAATGCTGAATGCCGCCTTCCCCGCCCCATGCAGTGAATTCTACAATCCCGACACAGGAGAAATCTACAGGAGAAAGCTAGTATGTTTGCAAGCAAGGTGCTGATATGTTTTCATTTTTAAAGCTAACGGCAAACAACTACAGCATTATGCCAATTCCAGACGGTTAAATGTTATTCGTTTTTTCTTT
>JAGFZM010002406.1:0-12703 GCA_017657215.1 Limnothrissa miodon | reverse complement strand
ATTTCATTGTGTAAGTCATCATATGCACAATAGTCTGTTCAATTGTCAAAATTAGTCAAGAATATAATGCCATGAACCTCATATATAAATTTCTTGTAGCATTTGAAAAATTAATGACAGTAATTGACAATAAGGTGAATTGTCCTTTTAGCAAACAAGAAGGTTTCCAGATCTCAGGTGACCAAAATTTTGTTTAGTTACCTGACAATAGCTGTTTACGTATGATTGTGAATGTTGCCAAACATGTATATATAGAGATGGCCAGGGCCAGGACCATTTGCAGTTTGAAAAAAGAAGAACCTCACCAAGTAAATGAACAAGGGCAACTTCCTGCTCGAGGAAGATGAAGAAATAGAGAGATTTGAGGATGCAAGGTGGTGGAATAGGGTGACCACAAGGACACCATACTGTCCCGTACAAAATGCAGGCTATAATTATAGACCATGTTGTAAACCATCGCATCAGAATAGCAGAGGTATAAGTCGCTGAGTGCAGCCTTCTGCCTGTCTCTATAGTCTTCTCCATTATCAAAACCTTTTGCAATATACTCTAACAATATGTGTTGTCATTTATGAGAATGATGTGGCCATACACACCCCCAGTTTAGGCCCTGATCTGGTCCAGGAAAATTAGAGAGGTCTGGAAGGGCCTCCTACCACTCATATGTAATCGTGTGGGACAATGTGAATTTCAACCGCTCATCATAATTATTCTGTTTTTTTGTTTGTGTTTATATTTATGCAAGTACAGAATACTGCCATCATCTATGGAAGTAACTTTATGTTTCTCCAGTTGCAGTTCCAGTTGTACCTCTGTGATAGTGACAAAACATCTAAGCATTTTGACTTGCAGTGCTTGCACAATGCCAAAGGGACGATGCATTTTGGGGGCACTGACTACTTACATGAGAAAGATATTTAGTTTTGACACATGGATAAACTGTTTTGGGAGATATATGAGCTTTTGCAGGGTGTTGTGCTAAACTATCCAGGTTATTTTGACAAAAGCACTAAATTAATGCACATGTGCCAAGGCAATTGAGAAGGATCTGTGCTATTTTTACTGTACTGACCTTTTATATGGGAAAGGAATTTGCTTTTGAAGCATGTATGAAGAGTTTTGGGAAAGATATTTGATTTTGCTAGTGAGCTATAATGTTGTGCAGAACTGTAAGATTGTTTGGCCAAATGACCTTATAGTTTTAAGAATGTCATCTTGGTTTCAAGAAATGAGTCAAACCAATGGAGAAAAACATTCCTGTGAGATTACTCTATAATCAAATCAGTATCTTTATGCACAACTCTAAATGTTAAGGCTAAATGAAGATATTCCCTTGAGGTGTCCCTGTAGAAGAATTGTCTTTCCATCTTGAAATCTAATAGAGTGTGTAATAAATATTATTTCCTCAGTGTGTAATATTAACAAGAATACATAAAGCGTGCATGTATTGTATCAGCTTATATTGTTCAACATGTAATACTAAGGACAGCCACTAGATGGAGAAGTAGCCCTGTGGTTATTGCTAACAGATGTTTTCCTAGTAATATAATTCTCAGTCACACAACCTAATCTATATTAATTTATTGTTTTTATTTTATTATGTTATGAAAATAGCAGCAATTTATATAACCAACTTACCAAGTTGTTTGTGTCAGGCACTGAATCTGAATTGCACTGTCCTGGAGTGGAACTGGAAGAGCTGTTAATGACAAATGTTTTGCGCAAATAAAATGTAAATGTAAATAAATAAAGCAAATAGTTTAACTGTAATATTGTAAGAGAGTAATACATCAAAGTTTCATATAGTCACAATGCCTACCTGGGCTGTATAAGACCGGGTCCTGTGTGGGTGATAAAATATTTTGAGTGTGTGTCTGCACATTCATTGGTAATGTCCTACTCATGTGCTTAATATTTGCTATTTATTTTTTGTTTGTTTGTTTTTTTACCCATAATCTTACCGTATGTCTGTGTTGACTGGCACTGAAATACAGAGAGGGGAATATCAGATATCTGTCTCCAATGTGAAATTACATGTAACATGCAGAAGTATAATGTATTTTGTGTGTGTGATTTTATGTGTGTGCAGAATCTCAGTAACATACCTTTGCAGCTTCAAATAATGATAGGCAACCTGGAAAACAAACAGTTTGTTTCTGAATCATCCACATATTTTCTATATACATTATATGTGTTTAGTCACACTCATTAACATATTCAATGCACTTAAACACATGAGCCTCGGGTAACTTCTGCTTCACCAGCAGAAAAGTAAAGACACCAGATTACCAAACCATGGTTTATCGAAAAGCAATTCTAGAGATTTCAAATATACATTCAACACATACATTTGAAGCAAGCATGCTCTCAGTCTGTACCAAATACAATGATGTGAAATGTCTTCATTCATACAGTTTATATACACCAAAAGCCTACACTAAAACTTACAGTATGTACATAACTACGTAACAACTCACCTCCCCCAAAATTCCCCCTTAATGCTGGCCTGACTCACTAGACAGTGCATGACTATCTATCCCAAGGACATGTCTGTTTGTCTGTCTACAGTAGGTGCATGAGAATTAATCTCATAGAATGCCACACAGATTCTGCATATTATAAGCCTTAGCTTTATTAGTGTTATTAGGCACTGTTGTGAGAAACGCTCCATGAGAAGATCTCTTTCTTATTACATTCTACAGCTAAATGCTATTTTTCTAAATGCTCGATAGCTAATAGGAAAAATTAATAAATATAAAAGAAAATCCAGTGTAAAGCAATCTATACAGCTCTGCTTTTTAACGTCACTGGGTGGTGTCTGTAGGAAAAAGAACTAGAACATTGAAAGCAACATGGACTAAATAACAAACAGGCAGCTAACTGAATGTAAATGAACTGAACTGAAGTTTCCCTTGTATTACGTAGGCCTATTTTATTACATTTTCCACCCCTACCCAGTGACAACAGGGCTTGTTTCACACTGGATTTCTCTCCATAGTGTGACAAAAAAAAATTGCTTTAGTATTCATTTGTGTTTGGTCTGTTATAGTCTTATTAGATTGTCCTCACAATAAATAAACCTAAAACTATTCAAGACCTAGTGTAGATTGACTTACTGTTTTATCTGAGTTAGCTACAACATTGCAATACAATTGAAAGGGGCAAAATCTATTTAGCCGCCAGGATTACTTGGACATTAAAACTGGATCTCACCATTTCATGACTTACCTACATTACTATCCTGGGTCTTACTATCAAATATTATCATCAGAGCAAAGCAATTCCTTGTTTATACCAGTTTGTTATTGAGTTATTACTACAAAACATAGTGGGGTAATGTTATGAAAAGAAAACTAAAATAGTAAGTATTCAGTTATTATTCAGTTATTCATCAACCTAATTACCAAACTAGCCTTTTATAATCTGTAAACTGTTACCAGACACTCAGATGTACATACACTGACATCACCCATTTATGTCATTCAGTAAGTGACAGTGTGACGGGTGTTTCAAAAAATAGTATGCCATTAAAATTCTCCATGTTGACTCAGACCATGTACTTTTCACTGCTATGGCATCTTTAAGACATATTGAAAAACTGTAAACACAGACCTTAACAATCCATCTATGCTATGAGACATAGCTTTTTTTACAGTATGCAGTATACATTAATGAACTGTATAAATACAATTGAATTGAATGAAATGAACCAGCTCCAACTGAGGTGTATTTGAAACTGTGTTGTGACAGATCTCTTCATTACACAGGGCCAAAGTTTACTGGCCAAGATGAAAAACACCCACATGTTCATTATTTCATATTCTTTATTGCTAGATGAATTTATTTATTTAAAACAAACTACTACTTAAATATATAAAGTCATGTAGCCAAGTAACTCACCAATTCCAATAAAGGAAAGAGCCAGAAGCCTGGCCAGTTTATGGACGCCTTTCATCTTAGTCTCTGTCATTGTGCCATTGTGTATCATTTGAGGCAACTGGCAATACATCCAAGGAAAACTGCAACACAGCAATCAAATAGAATTAAACTGCAATATCCTCTGTATAAGACTGTATGGCAGCAACAAATTGTTAAATTTTTCCATTATTTGAGATACCCTAATTCAAGAGCAATGTACCCTTTTAATCTAAAATTAATGTATGACTACATTTTTAATGGCATGTAGTCACACAGTAGATCTAGAATCCAACCAGCTATATCTAGGATGTTCACAGTGCCATTCTGGGTGAATAGTTAGCAACCACCACCACAAAAAAAAAGCTCTGTCCAGTCTCTGAAATGTTTTGAGGGATTTGTATGCTATGTGTTGAGTTTTACACCAAACCTCCAAAATATCCAACTAATGTCATGTCACGTTAAGTACTGTAGGGGTTGCTGATGTTGTCCATCTTGTGCGCAGTTCACATAAATTGGTGCAGTCACAAATAGTCCTGCAAGTCTATGTGTGCATTCTCTATCTAAATGTGTCATTTACATTCACTATACCCTGATTAAAAATCTTGAAACAAGTACAGGCCACCCCTCGTCAAAAGCTTGGCCTGGTCTCTACGTGTATGTCTGTACTTTACCTGTCAAAAGCTTGGTCTAATTTTGCTAGTGACATCTCAGAGACCTGTGTCAGATATTGAAGCCATGTGTGGTTTGCAGTCTGTGGTACAAGTGAACCTGTTTATCCCAGAATGATCACCCAGGATTATAAAAATCCAATAGTTTGCAATATCATTTGTCATTTCCACAGCATGGACACACAGCTTAGTGCACTTACCTGTCGTGCGTTGTCTGATGAGTGACAGAATGTGTACTGTTGCGGACAGGTTTTGAATAAGTCAAAGGGCGGATCCAAATAACTTAATGGCTTGGAAAGTTCTCTCATATTTAAAAAATGTTGAAAGAAATGTGTAAAAAAAGTTATGTTAAAAAGATTTAGACACACTGTAAATACACAGAAATTTTTCTATCTGCTGATTAGTTTTTTTTTTTTACTATTAAACTGATTAACACTTTCCCAACCATTATTTTAGTGTGCTACTGGCAAACTGATAGGTTGCTGACTCCTAAACGAATCCTTGTGTTTCCTGTTTTCATGAGAACTTAAATTTTATGGTGCTTACATTCTTGAAGTTACAATATTGCTTCCAGAGTAATTGCTTAAACAAAATATCTCCCTCTCAAGTTTATGCATAAACAGGCCGCTTGGGGTTGTGCAGTGGATCTTTGTTTCTAACAAAAGAAAAAGAGGATAGTTGATGGATAAATGGATGGGCAAACATACATTAGATAAGACATGGGGAGGTGTATAGATTGTTATAAGGATATGTAATGTATGTAAAGTGTGGCAATTAAAGTTTAACTATTATTGAGTAGATCAGACCCAAAGTGCAATATTAGGGAACAAGGGGTCCAGTGGGGTGGACATACAGTTTGAGGCAGTATACAAAGAGTCTCTACTTCACACCAACAACAAAATAAAGATAAGCAGGAAAATCAGTAGTTCCAAATACATGCCATAGCAAGTCTTGAGCAGAAATAAAGTATCCTCTGTTTTTGTAATATCAGCAACCTGTCAGTTAACATTCTTGTGATGGAGCTTGGGCGTTGATTATTAGGGGCACTATCTATTCATACCATACCAGTCATACCACAAAGAAGGTGTGGTTTGTTTTCACAGTGACGCTGCTAATTAACAAAGTTTAAGTGCAATGACAGACAGTGAAACTCGGGGTCAAGCATTTATAGAGGTAGTTCCCTGATTTTACTTAGCTAATTGCAACTTTCTCTGATGTTAACTGTTCTGTACAAATACATTTTTCACAGAACTATTTCATATTGGAGTTAAATGCATCAATAAAATGAGATGTTTGTGGTCAGCCCTTGGCTTTCACCAGCTTGCATCATAAACTTAATGCCAGCCACTTTTTTATGCAGAATGAGTAGCCTTTATAACTTTTGGGCTTTTAGCCTAGGATACAGATACCCTTTTTACCTCTGGGGAAGAGAGTCAACATTTAATCGGGCCTCTTTGACCTTTCCAACCTGTCCCGTGCTCTCTGGGTCACTGAGGCACACCCTCCTACCTCTATATTGTACTTTATGAGGTACTTTAGCCCAGAATTGTCAGATGGAAGAGTTTTGCTGGGGGCTATAAAAGGTAAACATCCAATTAAAAGGCCTTTTAGTTAATTAAGTCAACGGAGCCTAACTAGATAAAAGCGTTCAACCAGTAGATTATTCAACCATGACTCTCTCATCTCTCTCTCTCTCTCTATATATATATATATGTGTGTGTGTATATACCCATGGTCACTTTATCATCTTAGAGAATAACCAGCCTTCACCACAAATTGGCCTACAAGATTTTGTTCTCAGCTATAGCCTTAGAAATTGTGTGTGTAAAAAATATTTTTTAAGTATTTTTTTTTTTTACAGTAGTATAAGCGAATCATCATCATGAATTGTTTTCATGTCTGTATTAAAAATATTTGATATCTTATTAATTTTCCTGTGGCTATTTTCCACTCACTAAAAATTAATAGCTTAAAATCACCAGTGACATGATTTAGTTTCATTGTCTTTCAGAAGCTTTGGTATCTGTTCTTACAATGACGGTCTAAACTAGACAATCAGGTGCATACACTGGTGCCTAAGGGGGTTAAATACTTCTGCAGTCACATTTTAGCGAATGCTAAATGTTGCTCATTGGTGCATTGTGTTAGCTTTGAGACATGCCTTTTGTAAAATGCGCTATACCAGGGGTGGGCAAACTTTTTGAGTCGTGGGCCACAATGGGTATCATTTGGTTAATATATACATATGGCTAACATTTGATTAAGGGGGCGTGTCAGGAGCAGACAGATATAGTGTTTGTGTGAAGTAATATAAATTACATGTAAAGTCCAATATATTTCACAGTTTTGGCCTTAAATAGGTAGTAAAGCATGGATATGAAGGGCTTTAAAAAAAAAAAAACAATGCATTTATTAACAGCAGTTTGCAGACATTGCAGGGAAAATACTAAATAAAGGTTTAATAATATTATTTAATATAATTTTGAAACGTTTGGCGGGCCAGATTAAAAAGCCAAACAGGCCGTATATGGCCCCCGGGCCTTAGTTTGCCCATGCCTGCGCCATGCAAATAAAATTGAATTGAATTGAAAATTGAATAGCCTATGTAACGGTATACAGGTATGAGGTTGTTTGATGAGGTTGTTTGTAACACCCACGAACGTGATAACTTCCCACAAATGTAATCAACCACAAACGTAATAAAAATATGCACTTTTAAAATGTAATAATCCTGCAAACGTAATAATTTCCCATAAATGTAATAACAGTCGCCTATTGTTAACGTAGTAAAAAAATTTCCCACAAGCGTAATAATTATTACATTTGCAGGGAATTATTACATTGGTGGGAACATTGAAAAAACGTATTATTATCGGGATAGGCCTAGGCCAATCAAAAAAAATTCTCTTTGAAAGGAAACCATACCCCATCTCTACACCTTATCTATATGGAGTTAGAAGGATTTTGAATGAGCTGGGTGAGTCACTTTTGTTTATTGAAATTGGTTATGGTATTTTCAATGCAGGGCAGATATTTGATATAACCTAGCATGATGTTTCCCAATTAGAATATAAACACAAATTTACTTTTGACTGGGCATCATGTAGCCTAGTGTTTGTATATATTACTCCAGCTGTTGGTCACGTATGTTGATTGTCTGTATGTGGCTTTAGGCCTTGCTTTGGTGTATTTACTGTATTAGCACTTAAAGGCGCTCTAAGCGATTGTGTTTGATGTCACTTCTTGTTGACGTTCAAAGTATTGTCAAACAAAACGGAGGATAGCTCCCTCCTCCCCCTCCCTCCCACGCCTCCTGAAAGACTCACGCGCACTAACCCCCACCCAACCCCTCCTCCAAATCCTTCTTGTCATTTATTGGCTGGAACAATGTTTGTTATGTTTCATTTCGTTTGTTATGCTAGGTTTGCCCACTGTGTTTTTTAGCCATTTGTGGAGCCTGGGCTATCTACAGAGACCGCGTTTTTTTACAGTGTGTTCAGGGGACAGGCAGCTAGCAGATTGTGAGGAGATGTTTGCTGTATGTAACAACAAATGTTTTAGTCCTAAAAACGCGTCACATCGCTTAGAGCACCTTTAAGTATTTATTATATTTATTATTATTATTTTATGTGATGATGCACTGACCAGAGACATCTCTCAATTTCATTGTACCTGTGACAATGACAATAAAGGACATTCATTCATTCATTCATTCATTCATTCATTCATAATAGGCTGAGGCTATTACAGATTTTGATGAATTCTACTGCCTTGATGCCAGGTTTACCCTATCTAGCCTACATAGTCCTTGTCTAATGTATTGTTAATGTGGAGCTCTAGCCTTTGTGTGAATGTTAATGATTAATGTTAATGTTCATGATGATTCTGTCTTTAAATAAAACTGTCAGGGCTCTGAACCAGTTCAAGGAACGATAACCGAAAACGAACAGAATTTTACGAGGAAAGGAAACGAAAACGAAATGGTTTTCAACTGTTCCGGAACAGAAACGTTATTCTGAAATCCATCAGACCGGTTAATAACGTATTTTTCGTTCTCTATATATTTTATAAAATTTCGCAATAGCATAGCCTATGGCTGTCACGCCCTGTCTGTCTATTTAGTGTCACTTCCTGGTCTCTTGTCCCATGTCACTTCCTGGTCTTGTCTTGCCCCATGTCACTTTTACATTTACATTTATGCATTTAGCAGACCCTTTTATCCAAAGCGACTTACAAAACGAGGATAACAATCAAGCTACATAGCAGAAACCTTAAGGAGCATAGTGCTAGGGGATAGTGCTTCAGTTCATTTTAGTGCTAGGATAGAAGATGTTCTCTGAATAGCTGGGTCTTTAAGAGCTTTTTGAAGGCCTCCAGAGATGGCCCTGTTCTGATTGTTTTTGGTAGGTCATTCCACCAGCGTGGGACGACACATGAGAAGAGTCTGGATTGCCTTGGGCGAGGTGCCGGGACTGCCAGTCGACAGTCATTGGAGGACCGGAGTTGTCGGGGGGTAGCCTGAGCTTTTATGAGAGCGCTTAGATAAAAAGGGGTAGATCCTCTAAGCACTTTGTAAGTCAGCATCAGTGATTTGAATTTGATGCGAGCCGCCAGAGGCAACCAGTGGAGCTCGATTAGCAGAGGGGTGACATGCGTCCTCTTCGGCTGATTGAAGATGAGACACGCCGCAGCATTTTGGATCATCTGAAGTAAAATGCTGCGGCGCGTCACTTTCTGGTCTTGTCTTGCCCCATGTCACTTCCTGGTCTTGTCTTGCCATGTGCTCTTTTGTTTATCCCTGCTGTGTTCCTGGCTCCGCCCCTCACCTGCTCCTTGTCTCGTTCCCTCGTTATTTGTCTAGTCATTCCCTGCTTAGTTTCAGCTGTGTCTTGTCTCCTTGTTTGGCCCTGTGTATTTAAACCCTTGTTTCTGTTCCGTCCTTTGTCTGTCATTGTTGCGCTTACTGTTCTCTGTGTCGCACTTCCCTGGTTCTGTGTCTTCCGTGCCCTCGTGTAAGTTTATTGTTGCTTAAGATAAACCCTGTGTCTTGTGAAAACCTGCTTGCGCCTGGGTCTCAACAGGCGCGTAATTTCCACGGGGGTTACGGGCTAGTGTTGTGTCGTTCTTGACCGATTAGTTCAAATAGAACTCATTTTTAATGTGACTTTGGTAGACCTAATCCGTCATGTGGGCTCGATTAGTTTCTCTTTTTTCTGTTTGGCGGTCGGCAACCAACTGAAATGTGCATTAGCGCCACCATTGACTGTATACAGTCTGTGAGCGCCACCGACTGGGTATCGATTAGTTCAGTCGTACATGCGCATTTGCGCAATGTCCTACAGGCTCTGCTTTGGAGTTATTTCCCTGTTTGTGTCTTAGGTTTTTCGAGTCGTTCGTTCATCACGTGACTGCCCCATTACTTTAAAGATCTCCTTCCAAAACAAACCGTTTAATACTTGATTACCTTAGGTCAGCCCAAGTTGCACTTGTTTGCTCAACTTCAAAATGCTCTCCTACCCCTGTAATCTGTATTCGCCTGTGATAGAAAACAGCCGGGAAAAACGAGCGAATCGGAAAAGCTGTACAAGCCAACGTCATATTAAACATTAGCTATGCAGTTAGCCCGCCCTCAAGAAAACATTAGGCTGCCTGCGTACAGACCCACTATAGAGGGAGCGTCACAATGCTGTTAGCCAATCAGAGGCGATACGTTTGGATATCATTAATATTCATAAGAATCCTCTCGCGCTATCCCTGCTCTCGTTTTCACCTAACTAAAATAGCTCAAAACAAGACAACCACAACTCTCATGACATTATTTTAGACAAGAGACCACCACAAAATGAATGAAACTACGATGGAATGAGACCTTTAACCAACGCAGTTCAGTCGCACATATGCATATGCGCAACGTCCTATTGTTTCTTAGCCTGGCTAACATGACTGATAAGCTCTTTGGAGCTTAGTTTGGCCAGGCTCAGTTACTACACGCCTTCTGGGAGGTGGGCTTAACCTACGTCCATCAGATGCCTCTGTATTCTACTGGGAGAATCTCTAGAACCAGAACCATCAGAAAACGCATTCCGATGACGTATGCGTAAGCTCGTTTCTCATTGGTGCCCACTGATTTGGGTAAAATAATTCCTCTCAATCGGCACAATGGCCAGACTGACTTGCTCGCGAAATTTAATGTAGCGTCACAGGAAGTATGGGCGGGCCCAGGCTAATAGCTTCTGTGTTGGAGTTATCTCTCGAGTGCTACTGCTTTCCAATAGTTCATTTGACACTGGCTCAGTTAGTATTAACGTAAAATTCAATTTGAGGCTATGTGATCATACTGTGGTGAAATGAATGGACAATGATTGAAGGGAATGTGTGGACACTAATTTTTCTTTTAACCATTTTACAGGTAATCTGGAGGGGATATGTGGGTGTGCGGTGGGGCTGTCGTGTGGTGAACGACTGACTCAAAACAAAAGCGAGAACTTGTCAGATGATGGGTGCAGGGCAAGCATAGACCAAAGACCCAGGTAAACAATTAATTAATATTTGCTGTTTCTTATAGCATTATAGTTTTGTCTTGTTTGTAGTGTGTTTTGGAGGTAACAGCCTAACATTTTAATTTAGCTCAAATGAACAAAGAACTAACAACGTGGAGACTGCATAGGTTTGGCTAATGGGGCTGTCACATATTTTTATAAAGTGAATGAGATGAACGAGAGGACTTGAAAAAAGTTTAGTTCACTTTGCAGAAGGAGACACAAACAAACTTGTCAGTTAGGTGAACAGCTTTTCCCACTTCTATTACGGGGGTCAAGACCCCCGCAAAAATCAGATCCAGCCAATATAACCCCCCCAATAATTACATTGGTACATTTAATAAAATTATTAATTATTTTTGTTCAATTTTCTTTAATTATTTATTATATAATTATTGTCTGCAGAATACATGTAGTTGCAGCATGTTTAATCACCTTGTAATGAACCCCCCCCCTCCCTCCCCACACGAATTACTTGGTATAACCCAGCCCGCATTCTCTTCCAAACGTTCACGCTGTTGCGCTGCACATTTGCCATTATCTTGTTAGCAGGAACGCTTGTCGCCTGACCTCATCAGTCATGAAAAGATGCGGACAGGCTTTTCAATTGTTGGTCAAGTAAAAAGATTAAAAGTCCTGACCAAAAGGAGGTAAATACACATATTGTCAAGTTAGCTTATGATTTGTTAACTAGAGTTGGTTGGTTTGTTGTTGATTGCCAGCTTAGCCTTCTGCAGGGAAAGACAAGAGGCTGCCAGTGATGTAGCCTACTGTGTTAGACCAATGTCAGTTTTCCTGAATTATTCTAACTGAAGTTACGGTTTGCTACAATACAGTCATACGTTTTGGCATTGTTTACCTATCTGCCATCCCTTGCTTAACTCTGTTGTTGATAGTTAGCTGCAGATGGTTAGTTCAGAAAATATGCAGTAAGGTTCAGAGACTTTCCCCCCTCATTTTGAGCACAAATGCCTGCACAGACATACATATGGTGAATGACGGTGTCTGTAGGCTTGTAGTTTCAAAAAGATTGTTAACTTTGGTCTATGTCTGAATGTAGCATAAATAGTCACAGCTGCAACTATGTTAAGTAAATCACTGTACAAGTATCACTATGTATTTCTAATACAGAATCAGAATCAGTTTTATTGGCCAAGTATACTTGCATATACAAGGAATTTGACTCCGGTAGGTGTTGCTCTTTAGGACGTCCATCATTGTACATACAGTGTAAGAGGTACTGTATAATGGGTATGATCAAGACAATAGACAATTTACTATATACAATATACATAGACAACTATCAACATTATATATAGGTAATAAATTATACTCGGAGTTTAAAACAGTAACGTGCAAGGGAAAACATAGTGGTGCAGGTGTAGTGCACGAATCATGGCCAGTGCAAATACAAAGATCAGGAACATCAAATTAGTTGGACTTAATCAAATTTAGCAAATATTTAATATTTTCCCATCTGGCAAGATAACAGTGGAGAGCCGACAAGCAAACATGTTGGTGGTAATCTGGCGTTTAAAACTAATTTATTTATTTAGAGATCTTGACCCCCCCCCCCCC
>JAGFZM010002403.1:0-17986 GCA_017657215.1 Limnothrissa miodon | reverse complement strand
GAAATTGTAAGTTATACATCTTATGGCAGCTAAGATGTCTAGGGCTAGTAATGTTGCAAGAGGTTTGTGTGTGGCGCTGTTTATCATTTTAAATCGAACCTTAGGACTCAACTGATCCGGGTTAATGATACCAGAGAATCGCGAATCATGAGTTAATATAAAGATACGGGTGAAAGATCCGATTGAATCAGGATTCAACCAGGTCTAATTGGCACTTGCATTGTGAGGTGCTCTCTTCGCAGGGTGAGGGTTTTTTAGAGGCCGAGGGAATATCTTTATTAGTTAATCGAGGCAGATGTCTCATCATCACCCGCTGTAATGCTCTACTATTGAGCAGATGAGTGGCCCTGTTAATTTATAGGTGAAACATTTTGCCTGAACCTTCATGGAAAAGTTTACAAAAAATAAACAAATTGACAAAATAGCCTTAAATTCTTAAATGACATGTGATCAGGCAAGCCTGGATGCAAGGTGACCAGGCACAATCCTAGTCCTGCATTTTAAGGGAGTCTATCCTATCTGCAAGATCTGATAGGCAATCAGAGCGTCCTAGAATTTTTGGGGGAAAAACTGACATATGACATTTCTTCATTTCATCACAGGGCGTTTTGATATCGATTGACATGGCACTTCTGAATTGTGTTACATTTTTTAAGATTTTTTTTGCAAACATTTCAGGTATTCTGCAAACTATTAATCCCCCGTAGCAGTAACAGATTTAAGAAACATGTGGCAATAATGTTTCACTTGCTACACATTTACCCCATTGGCAATACGTTGCCAACAAACTTTAGGCTTTAAAATCGACCTAAAAAATCTAACACAATTCAGAAGTGCCATAACAATTGATATCAAAACGCCCTGTGATGAAATGAAGAGCTAAATGTCATATGTTGGTTTGTCCCCAAACCAACAGGACGCTGTGACTGCCTACCTTCTTCAAATCTTGCAGATAGGATAGACTCCCTAAAAATGCGGTTGGACAGAAAGACGTTTAAAACATGTTAAAGGATTACAGAAAGAATGTGAAATTAGTAGGCTTATTTATAGGCTATCATTTTCAGGATAATCTCCCAAACAAAATGCAAATTAATATTTTATGAAGTTAATGGGCTAGTACATAATATATCAAAATACACCTAATACCCAACACCTGCACATTGATGCTGTGAAAAGATTTGCGATTGACATAATCACCCTCATGCTCTGGGGTGCACTTGCACAATTGCCTTTATGGAAGTGTATGACACCTATATTAGGCCTAGTAATTACCCGTGATTGCTAGATATTTCCTCGGCCTCTGAAAACCCTGACCCTGCGAAGAGAACACCACGCCAATATCAAACGGACCATCCTACTGTTGCCATTGGCTTAGGCGAAAAAGTTGGCGGAGGGGCGGTACTTATAGGGTGTGGTTAAGCGCAAACCTCGGTTTAACCAAGAACATAAACTGCTCAGACCAGTTTTGATGTGCGGCGTATATTGCCATGGCAGCATACCTCGGTTTAAACCTATCCACCTTTCGTAGTATGGGTATGGATAGTTATGCCACACGTGTGTCTCGATTCCTGAAAGACTCTCGACTCGGACTTGCTACTCTATATTCAACGCAGAAATAGCAACTATCAATTATGTTAAACTTTACTGCAGCACAATCTTCCCCCCAAAAAAGAAATGCAACATGGACAATCACATCTGCAATTGTCATTAGGATAACATATAGGTCGATACAATTTTAAAACAATAATAAAAAGGTGTGGGTTATGGAAGATTTGATGTGTGATGTGTAATCGTTCTAATCCACTAATGATATTGACGAAAAGTGCTAAAACAGATACAACTGCTCTACGGATAGTAGAAAACGGCTGGCAAGACTAACCAGTGAAGATTTGGATCTAAGCTTATTTAACTTTTAACCACATATAAATACATTTAAGACTAAAGAGTTTGACTTTGGTATGTGTTAGCTCTCTAGACAAACAACAAAGATAACAGACTTTCTTCTTGCTTTACAGTACTGTCAACTCCCTTCAGGACACTGGATTGGAGGTACTGTATGTTAAATGAGTCATAGAATGTCAAACCGCATTTACATTGTTATTGTTGAATTTAGGAAGCTTAAGGTATCCAATGAACGCGTCTCTTACCTCCTACTACATGTAAACTAAAAAGGGCTGAAAATGTCCAATCTGAAAAGAGGTGCGATGACACGTAACATCGCTAAGATACACCTCCTACAGTATGTTTGCATAGTCCAACCAAATATCGTTTAAAAACGTCTAAATAAATAAATTTGCCATGGGGCTTTGCTGAAATTGATTAAAACCCAAGCTCTGCCTCTTTCGCTTTATAATGCGAGTCACCTCTGTGCTATTTTTTTGCTTAGCTGCTAACTTAGCCTACATTCTTTAGCCTTTTTCAAAGCCTCCATCTAGGCTTCACTCTCTGGAAAAAACGTTTCCGGTGCCATCAGGACACGCTAAGATGTCGACTAAAGTTCGTCGTGTGAGGCATGCCTTCAGGTCGACAGACCCTCACTGCCTATCAGGCCTCAAGTCACTGTGGTTAGTAGCGAAAGAGGCAGAACGTTGTGCGCATCAGGCTTTTATGCCTTCACCTACATCATGCCTGGCAGAGAGCGTCGCGAACTGACGTATGACACACAGCTCACCCTATATCAGTGGTTGGTTGTAATCAGTTCCAGCAAATAAAAGGTGGTATAGAGATATTTCAAAGTGTGGCAGTGCATTGTTTCTCATTCAGAGAACCGAGGCTACCTATGTAGCCGAAACGTTTCTCATTCAATTCAATTCAATTTTATTTATATAGTGCATTTTTACAAAAGTCATGTCTCAAAGCGCTTAACACAAAGAGGCCCAATGTGCAACAGAGGCAAGGAAAAACTCCCTATCAGCGTTTTTTGTTTTTACTTGTTATGGTAAAGGAAGAAACCTTGGGTAGTTCCGACGGTTCAAGGGGCTAACCCAACTGCCTAGGGCAGGTTTTCAGTTTCTCAGATGGTGATTCGTCCACTATTATTCCATTAGGTACACATTATAAGAAAATTGTAGTATAAATAAAGCAATATTGGAGTCCCATTATAATACCAGGATATACTCCCATGTCATTAGGTGCAGTCAAGCCAGGGGGCAGCTGGAGGCTGTATCAATTATGTCAGGGTCGTCTGTGGAGGTGAAGGCAGCCCGCCCAGGAAGCCAGAGAGGCAGGATCAGGCAGTGGAAGGCAGGGGTGACCCTCAGCAGGGAGGCAGTGGCATGGACCGTGGAGTGGGTTGAGGACCATTCAGGAGTGCCGCCGAATCAAACGTTGGAAGAAGGTCCTCAGCAGGATGGCATTTTCTAACCTTAGCAATGTTGCGTAAATGAAAGAATGAGGTTTTGGAGATATGCTTTTGGAGGTCTTGATCTATATATACCCCAAGATTCTTGACCTTTGTGTTAGGTGTGAGTGAAAGGTCACTAAGTGAGCTCTGATGATGGGGTAGAGTGTTTTTAGGGCCAATCAACATGACTTAAGTCTTGTCAGAGTTTAAGCAAAGGAAATTATTAGTCATCCAGTTTTTGATGTCACCGAGGCAGGCAACAAGTTTTGTTACTGGTGTACAATCTTTAGGCTTCATTGAAAGGTATAGTTGGGTGTCATCTTCATGTGATGCAATATGTTGGTGGTTGACAAATTTGGCATTGAATGACTGAGTTTCAGTGGAATTTCAAGTCAGTTAACCTCGGTTATGCCCTGTTAAGTCCACTTTAAAATTTGGATTAAATAAACATACTAAGGGGTTTTAGAGTGTACATCTAGCAAGAGGATTCAGTTTCTTCTGTAATGGCTAACATTTAGTCTTTAGTTACAACTTATATTATTACTTATATTATTACCTAGCTCTAGGTATAGGTCTACAGAGTGTTTTTAAGAGGAGGCTCTTAGCTCGTTCTGTTCAGAGGAGCCGTTCGGTGACTACAAGGTTGTTCGAGCCCCACTGTACCTGACCCCATCGAAGTGTCCTTGAGCAAGACACTGAACCCCAAAATTGCTCCTGGTAGCCGGCTGGAGCCTTGCATGGTAATCCCCTTCACTGGTGTGAATGGGTGTGTGATTGGGTGAATGCCATAGCAGGCGGTGCGTGTAGACGCAGCGGCTCTCCTGACCGTGCGCATCACTGTGGGATAGCTAGAAACGTAATTTCGATTCCTCTGTATGTCCAGTATATGTAAAGAATTGACAATAAAAGACACTTAAATTCCCGGAAAGTTTCCATGAACTTTCCATGGAAACTTTAGCTATGGAATATTGGAAATATACCAATTTGGAATTTAGGGAATTTATGGGAATGAACTGGAAAATTTAAAGAAACATAGGCCATATGAAACAACGTATTTTGTCATATGCAGACATTTTTGCAAAAGGATATGTGTAGAATACATTACAATGTGTTCTACACAGAAGGCAGAATTTTTTTGTGCTATCTAGCATCATGATAAGTTAAGATAACTTCTTTAGTGAAAAAGTGCTAGCTAGCTTACCTTTAGCATATCTGCTTTACCTGTAAGCTAGCAATATATTTTGAGTTTGCTACACTGTAGAACAAATATAATCTAAGTTATATCATCAAAACTTTATTCACTGTAGTCCTAAAATCTGTAGCCTCAAATATCTGTATATGTGTTGTCTGTAAGTGGCACAGAAAGGGCAGTTCAGAATTCTAGAAATCATTGTGCATGTGATGGGAGGTGTGGCCTTAGTAGCCCTGCATTACAGGTGCTCTATGAAACGTTGCGATTTCATTTTCATCTCAAATCGTAGGCATCTCCCTGTGACCGGCTTGCTTTCTGCCCCCTGAATACTATGAAAAAACCCGATCTCGAACGACAACACAGGGCCTGTAAAAACTGAAACCGGAGTGGTGTATTCAAACAAACGCCAGCGGTAGGGGGATGTGCACTTAAACATTACAAACAACGACAAACCAATCGGCAACGAGCTGTGGTGGGAGTTAATGCGCGTCCTCTACCAACTTTATTGTCAATTGGTTGGCCATGGTTTGTAGTGTTTAGGTTTGTTTGAGTGGTCGTGTGGTAGAATAATTAGTTAGTTGATGTCCATGCCAGGAGATAGAGTGCTGAAGTTGGATCTTTATGGACAGTCACTTGTAGAAATACAAAGTCACAAGGAAAGTTGTACAATGTCTGTCTCTGATACTCCAAAGCTCGGGGTTCCCTCAAAATATTCCTTCAAAGCCCAAAATCTCTCAAAATCTCCTTTCTCTGAAAATAGCCCCCATTTCTTCCCATGCATCAATATTTTGAATGAAGCCTTAATTTACATATGTCCAATTGCATTTTGAGAACTTATCTGGGTTCAAAACATTTGTCCTATCAGTTTCTGGTCAGTTATTTCCAATTCCATGGATATTCATATCCCCTCATTATTATGAACATTTCCCTTTCACCCGTGTTGGCCCAATTTGCCCATATGGAGGAGCTCATGCTCCACATTATAGTTTTCCCATCTAATGACCTTGTGCTATGGCTTTTGCTCTAAACATCTGCCTTGGACTAGCTCCAAGTCTTATATCCTTTAGATAGAGCTGAAGGCTCATTGAATTGTAAATCACCTCTTGTTTTGTTAGACTGGGTTAGACTACGTTATCCACAAATCACTTCAAGACCCGAAAAATACTAAGACACTTACTACATTGATTATTCCTTATATCAGATGTGTTCACAGATTAGAAACTTGTGTTGTTCAGTTGATAATAATAAACACATATATGGATATTCCAACTATTGTTCCATGTCCCGCTCTGTGGCTCCTGCGTGTTAATGATCTTGTATGTTGTGCATCTATGTGTGTGTGCGCTTCAGGACTTGTGCCCTGTTTATGTGTGACCAAGGCTCATTATCTCGTCGATGACGGATTCTGACCAGTTTCCAATCATCCTCCCTGACCACTTCTACAGAGTCTCTTTGTTCATTTCCTGCTAAGCTTATGCTTCCGTAATAAATCTCTGTTCTGTAGCCGGTCCTAGCACCACCTGGGCCTTCACTCCCTTCCGCAGAACCTGGCATCAGTCTTTTTAAATGATTTAGTTCTCAACCTAATGATAATATAGTTTTAAGCTTGGTGTGATGTCCTTCATGGGTCAGTCAATAACCGGATTCAAACCCAAACAAGGGCTTTCCTGTACGCCTGCATGGCCTCTATGTGTGTCTGTGTGTGTAAGATCAGTTGGAGCCCCTTTGGACATGGACGTAAAATCACCACATTCGTTTGAGTATTACAGCCCCCGTGTTGATGTTCGAGACCAGGGTTTTTCATACAGTATTCAGGGGGCAGAATGCTAGCCAATCAACGTGAGATGTCTACAATTTCAGATAAAAATAAAATCACACTAAAATCCTGCAACATCTCATAGAGCACTTTTAAGAAGTGTGTTATGTCTCTGTGATTGAAGAATACCAAAATACAAGCTGCTCAACTTTATGCATATCAAATCTTATAGTTTTAGCCAAGACTGTGCAATAATATTATTTTCTACCAACTATCTTTATGTTACTTACCATCCACTTAGATAATTTCTAGTTTATTCTGATCAATTTCCATTAATTCCCATAAATTCCCTTTCATTCCCATGGAAAGTTTCCAACTCCCGGAATTTTGCAACTCTAGGAGACCTATATGTATAGATGAAGTGCTACAAAGTTTGACAATGACAGTAATTACTCTTACATATGTTGGTGAACAGCAAAAGGGACGAGATGAAAGAAAAGATAAGACGTCTTGAAATTAGTAACAAAGATGTCAAGCGTCTCCATATCCTAGTCCACGGTCCGGTGGGAGCAGGGAAGTCCAGCTTCATCAACTCCATCGACTCCATCTTCTTAGGTCAGATGACTACTGGGGCCATAGCTGAATGTTCCGCTTCCAGCAGTTTTACCAAAAGTGTAAGTAATCTTTGTACATCTGATGAGCTACAACCACTCTGACTGGCTGATGCAGTATGATGGTTTGGCCCCTTCATCTAAAGCAAAACCAAACTCACCTTAAATATACTCATTTTCATTTCTAATCTAGAATCTGATCTGTAGTTACACCACTGGTGACTGTTTACATTACAGCCATGGTCATTGTCACAATTTAAGGAAGGTAGAAGCTCATTTCCGTTCCTACACTGCAAATTTTTCTGATCTTACCAAAATGTTAAAACTTATATCATGTTATTGTTGGCTTGCCTTAGTTAACAGTTAACTAGATGGGCGAAGACAATTTTCTCCACTTTTAATTTGCTACTTAGTATAAACAGGCCTGTAATATTGCCCTCGTTCGGAGAAAAAAAATGGAGAAAGAAAGGAGAAAAATATAGAACTATACCTAAAAATATAAAAGTGGATGTAAAAAGAAAAGTAGCTGCCCATGTGCATTACACGGGCAGCAGAGCCACAATCGCGGAGCTCGTCTTATTTAAGAAAAGGGTGACAGCCATGCAAGGTCATTTTCGGCATGGTCCCGCCAGCAGAGGGGAATTCCGACTTGACCCAGGCAGTATTTCCCTCTGTGCTTTAAATGTTTAGTCTGTTTTAATATTTCATAAACAATTGAGGTCAAATTAGCTTATGGTTAGTCTACATGTAGGTTACTCCACCAATATCAACTAATAATATTGCAGTCATGAATTTTATGATACATGTAAATGTGTGAGGAGAAATCTAATAGCCTAGATGTCATGCTTCCCATTTCTTTGTAACTGCAAAATAGACACTATATTTTGATTTAAATGCTTATCGTAAGTGTAACCTATCAACACTGTTACATAATCCATCTCAACAATAGCATAATTGAAGTGCATTTAAGATCCCTCATTCTGACGTTCAAATCCACTTTTAACGAGCTGCATATTGCAGTATTACTTAATGACTCGTCCGTGACTACTGTACACATAATGTTGTTGCGCTGCATTGCCTCTATGTGTCACGATAAGTCGATTGATGAACAGACAGGACAGGGGAACAGATTGAAAATTATTATTCTATTGAAGTGCTTGGATTTCAGCTGAAAATATATGGTCACTATCTACATGAGCACTAAAGCACCAACAAATTACGAAACTTAAAAAGAGTTTGACCAAAGACATTTATAAAGTTGTAGCTCGTCAATCAACTTATCGTGATTTAATTTCAAGATAGCGGTGACCAGGAAATTATGAGAAGGTACTGTCTTTATAAACTGTCTTTTTAATAAAGTACCTGTACACTTTCAAAATTCTTGTCTCGTTTTAAATGTCAGGGCTCTCAGAAGTCTACCAATAAAATGCGAACGAACGGTGTAGAATGCGCCACCATGGCCAATAGCGGTAGATACAGCACTTGCAATGTTCAGCAGCGCGGACTGCCTCCAATAGAATGCAGTGCAATACAATGCAATATAGCGGGCTTTAGGGAGCTCGTGAGAGAGAAAAACAGAATGTTGCTTAGTGCCGGTTTAATGGTGTAAAAACAGCGATTTAGCTGCATAGGCAATGCAATACCCCCAGTGTAGCATATTTGAGCCTATCATGTCCCGGACGTCACCAATAGAAGGCAAACGGCCAATCATTCAGCAGCTGTGTAGTTAGGTTGCAGTAGTTGCCATGTGAGTTTGTTTAAAAAGGAGTAGCATGCAGTCAGATAAGGGAGGAGAGTAAAGGCGGTCGCTGTGTAGCGGGAACTGGCACCGGTAGTATAGTAATCCACGGTAGTACCGTCGCGTAGAATTTCTAGTATAGTAGGAACCGTAAAGATTTGGCACCGCGGGGTACCGTGTATACTGTGGGTACCGTGCAACTCATATATGTTTTTTTGTATTTTTTGTTATGCACGAAATTAAATAGGATGAGTTGTGAAAAGTAAGTGTTGCAGGTCACGTCACATGTAGAAATGTCGAGTGGAAGAGAAATGGAAGGCTGCCAGAGTTGGAGGATGCACATATGATGCCAGGTAACATAGGGTTAGACAGAACTGCGACTATATACAAGCATTGAGCAACACGCATTCTAGCTACCCTACGCTAATGGCAACACTTCCAATTTACAAGTTCATCCAAGAAGGCAAGGCAAGGCAAGTTTATTTATATAGCGCATTTCATACACAAAGTAGGCAGTTCAATGTGCTTTACAAAGACAGAAAATAAAAACATAGAGGATAAAATAAAGTAAGAAAACAAACAAATAAGATTAAAGGAAAGAGTAAAAAGTTAAAAGAATAATAAATTGATAAAGGACAGAAAATTAAAATAATTTTAGAATAAGGATTTCCCCAAAAATCACAAAATAAATTAATCATTGAGAGAAAGCATCAAAGAAAAGTTTGGTCTTAAGTTTGGTTTTGAAGCTGGTAACAGTAGGGGCATTTTTTATATCTTCAGGAAGTTAGTTCCAAATCTGAGATGCATAGTAGCTGAAAGCTGCTTCGCCACACTTTGTTTTGACCATAGGTTTTACAAGCAATTTTTTTTCTTGTGTCCTGAGAAGACATCATCCCAGTGTTTCAGTAGATAGCATATGGAGGAGCGAGTCTGTTAGGAACAACTTCTACTCTCCGCCGCATTTAAAGCAAGATGCTACCGATTTTCAAAATTAAAATATCCTCATCCTAACCTAGATAAGTTGATCCATACTGTCTCGTCTCCGTGCACCGAGTTGCTCTGGCATGCGATGCTACTTTGTTAGGATTCCGCTTAACCTACTGTAGTTCTTTCAATTAAGTCCTAACGGGGAAGAAGTAAGGGACTGCACACATCCACGTCTTTCTTATTTACATGCGGTTACTTGAGTGACAAGAAATAAAATGTCAAGATTTTCTTAGTTGATAATAAGGAGATTATATGGCGGAAAAAACACATGGGAGTCATTTGTTGTCCGCTTATGAGAAACACGACGAAACTCTTCGCTTGTTATCACGTCTCCACAATGTTCTCTTTTATTCAACAGCAGAATACATAGTCAGTGCAAGTTGGTCTCAACTTGTGGCAGAAAATGTAGACATAAACTGATATTCATGAAAATAAAGTGAACGAAGGAATGCCGTTTTAAACAATGCAGTGTGTTTGCTTTGCAATATTTTATATCGATAATTTTATGTGTTTAACATATTTCAGAAACACTTTAAGTTTAAACAGAAAATCCAATCATATGTACCCAAATACAGCACTTTAATTTCAAGTTTAAAAAGTATTCTCACTCTCAGGTAATGGAAGCATTGCTGTTGTTTTGTGTTAAGCTAGTTAAGCTTTTTTCACTTTTTGTTTATGGCTTTTGCTATTGTTATGATGTTGTTATAGGTAATTATGTTAAATTAACTCTGACTTACTCAAGTCAGAGCTGTAAGATGTAAGCTCTGTAAAACTTTGTGTTTTAAAAGTCAAAGAAGTTCCTGTAGATGGCAATACACATTGTGCTTTTTGCCAAATAAATGAAAAGCATGTTGAAATCATCAATGTGCTCCTCCTTATCAAGAAATAAAATGAACAAGAACCGTATTGAACCAAAAACAGTCACCGAATTGTGGATTTTCTGAATTGTTACACCCCTACCACTACGAACCCCAAACCCCTGAAAATCTCATAAGATTTCCCTTAATTCACCCTTGAAAATCCTTAATTTAAATTAAGAGGTCCTTAAAGCCCGTATGTGTAGGATTTATCTTCTATTTATCTTTGTCTTTTATTAAAAATATATTTTTTATTTTAAAAATATAATGTAAAACGATGGTAATTACCTCCATGAATAAATTGTACTGTTCCCATAAACTTGGTCATTTCCATTTATATATAGATGTGGCTGGGTACCAAATGAGAATATCCTTTTTGCACCGCCATTTTCAAAATGAGGACCGTGGGAAGGGGAGGGCTACATTTTATTCAAACGTATGCAGTATACCACTTCGCCGATAGATGGGAGAAATTCTCATACGAAAAAAATAAAACTCACACATAGGGGGTTTAAAATACCAGTTTAAGAGGTGTGTGTGACATCCCTTAATCTTAAATTTAAGGGCATTATTCAGGGGTTGAGACCTTAATTTTTTTTTCAGAGTCAATTCAGGGGTTTTGTTCATTTGGAGTGATTAAGGAGTTAATTACAGTGAATTTTAGAATGGCCTTGTTTTCTTCTTCTAATTCTTCTTTCATTTTAATGTGCATGTTCAGGTGGGTTCTTGGTTTTCTCATTTAAGGCGTTAGTTAAGCATAATTTCAGTAGGCTATGCCCTCTACTACTTTGAAAAAAACTTGAATGTGTTAAGTAAGTCATAAATACATGTCTTAAATGTCTTAGCGACCTTTGGACGCTCGGGGGTCAATTTCGAGGGAACAGCCTACATCAGCTGTTTCCTGTCAAATCTCTGAATCCAATCAGACGACTAGTAAAATCGCCAGAATGTGCGCAAGATATTCTGTCCGAAGCAAGAAACTCAGAAGATGGATTTGAGAGGGTAAGTTGGTCTGTTTCAGTCTTGAAAAAAAGAAACCGTGTCAAACTGAACCATTCAAGAACTGTGAACATTATGCAGTCTGTCCTGACACAATATTGATAGTTTGCATTGTAAATATCGTGTAACAAACGACCTACGTCAACTAGGCTAACGTTATCATACTACTTGCTAGCTGGCTGCTGTAGCTAGTTAAGTGATAGTTTGATTTTGGTAGCCAACCATATTCACAGAGATGAAATGTATGCTGGACTGACGGCAGAGAAGCTAAAGGCAAAAATATCTAAAATAAATGGAGAATTGGCTGAAGTTATCTGGTGAGGTAAAATATAGGCTATGAGCATACCATAGTTCAGTCTAACATTAGCTAACGAGCCCAAGATTTACTGAAGAAAAAACAACAACGAAACAATTCAGTGTGAGTTTTGTACAGCCCTCAGCTGCTTAATATTTCTATCTACACAAAAATACAGACAGTACATCTGCACATACAAACATAAGAAGGCAAAATCTCTAAGCAAAGCTTGTGTAATTTCGGCTGTAATTTTGTGTCATTGGCTGGTGTGATCTTTCCAAAATAGGGTACCACATACCTCCAACATGTTTTTTTTTTCCAGACAGGTGAAAGTTACGAAAAAGGGTCGGAGAGAAGAGGCGCTCTGACTTGTTGAAGGTAAGGCTAGAATTCCAAGCAGCAAGCCCACTTAACATACTGTAGAAAGTTATTTAACCTGACTGTGCTGACTAATATCACAATACCAGCTGTATTTTCTAACATCAAATTAATGGCACTTGGTTAGACACTGCCTTTGACGTTTATAATAACTTGCTGTGACTAGTGATGGTGTATATCTTATGTAAATCCGCATATTGTCTAGTATTTGTAGTTTGGGCTAAAATATTTATTTTTGTCTACAGAAAAAACAGGGGCCATTACATTGTAAGCAAAATCTTTTAACTTTGCTCTGATAGTTGAGTGGTGTAACCACACAACAAAACTGCTTATGCACTTTTACTTAAGTTCCTGTAACTGCAGCTAACAAAGCACATACAAAGAACCTAGGACATGTCAATAGGTAATCAGTCTAAATATATTTTGAGTTCACTGAACAGCTGGGGTTCACAGAGTAGATGTTCAGTTACCATTCCTGGATATAGAGATTATGTGCCCAAGTAAGCAAACCACCTTAATTACAGATTCAATCTTGTTTTTGTGTCTTGGTTCATTGATTTTGCTTTGCGTGCCCAATACTTCCCCCTGTCATTAGACTTCTTATTTTATGTGTGGTATTTTTGGATTATTACCCATTTCTGGGTCATAATATATAGTCAATAATATAGTCAATTAATAAATATGCACTGTAACGATATTAATAATTAATGTAACATCAAGTGTAGTGTATTAAGAATAAGTCAAGTCACATCAAAATACTTTGGAAAGATTCTGACTTGGCCTTGCGTAGCATGCAGCTACAGCCATAGCCCATGTTAATAGCCAGGCTAGGTCATTGTATTTACTTCCAGATACTAATCAGGGAAGAAGCCATAAGCTTTGGTTTACTCTTGTGAGAATATGCAATGGCCAATCTGCAAACAGGGGAGGGCAGAAAACAATTCATTCAATTAATTCATTCCACCACATATCATATGTCTTGACCAAACTGTAGCCATTGGTTCAAGCAGAAAGTAATCACACTGTATGGAACAAACAAATCTCTATTGCTATTGTTCTGATGCTTTGCATGAAGTTAAACAATGTTTGGTCTTTTCTGTTCTATTTAAGGAGAAAGAAACAGTCATCTGGCGTGCAAAATATCTGCTACCCCATCAGGAGGAGGAGAGAGAGGAAGATGAAATGAGGGAGACGGAGGAGCCTAAATGATCATGTCAGGGAGACGTGGTGGGGGAAAAGGGAAAAGAAAAGAGGGAAAGGGGAAGAGTGACTATAGAAGAAGCACCATAGCATAGAGGCAAAGAGTGGGAGTAGTTTGTCGAGGGAAGCGGCCCATGAAAAGAAAACTTCCTTTGTCTTTAAAGTAATATTTCTCTTCCACTCTTTGTGTGATGACTTATGACTTGTATTGATTTAAAATAAATGTTTGTTAATCATACCTTTTCACTATCAAGACTGTTTTGTGTAAATCTAAAGTCCTAACCAAAGTCGAAGGACAATCAGGATGGTTGTACTGAAAATAGTACTGCTGTAATGTTTGTAATTTATAGTTATAAAATTCATTCATTGCTTCGATTTACTTCAATTTACTATTTTTAAAGGTCCACTATGCAACATTTTTCATTTAATTAATCCGTTTCATACTGTTTAGGATGCTAAAATTAGTCACACGGCGAACAAACGGTGTAGAATGCGCCACCGTGGCCAATAGCGGTAGATACAGCACTTGCAATGTTCAGCAGCGCGGTCCGCCTCCAATAGAATGCAGTGCAATACAATGTAATACAGCGGTCTTTAGAGGGAGCTCGTGAGAGAGAAAAACAGAATTTGCTTAGCCCCTCTTTAAAAGCTGGCTACACGATGGGCGGTTGGATCGTGTGTCTGGCCCCGCTGCTGTAAATGATTATGAAGATATAATTAACCACAATTTACCATTATGATGTTTGGACATATTATAATTAGATTATGTTTGATTCATTTGTTGTTATCATTTTATTTGATTATATGTTTGTTCTGATTTGTAGCTTTATACCCACCGAATAAAGGACGGGAAATTCAAGTCTTACTTGCCGTTCGCCATCAGTGATGTCATGGGCCTGGAGCAAGGGCTGAATCAGGGAATCCACCCCAAAGACCTCATCAGTCTCCTGAATGGTCATTTGGATAAAGGTTTCACGGTAACACATCATACATGTATACAGTAACATGCATACAGTTCAAGACAAAATGTCATCATCATCATATGTTTTGTGAGGAGATAAAACGCATGCACGCAAACACAGACACACGCAAACGCAGACACACAAACTAAAATTTAACACTTAAATGAACACAACCGGTAAAATCAAAACTATAGTTCACCAGTTCACCCTAAGGCTGATTGATAAAACATCCCTGTGTTTCTCAACAGCCATATCAATAGTGTGTAATGCAACACGAATCCAGAAATAACCAGTAATTTATGAAAGAGTTTTTACTTCAATGCCAACACACCAATCATTGAATCAACTCCCAAAATCTCTCAATTACTGGCTTCTAATTAAGACTAGAAAATACTTACAAAAACTTCACAACTAATGTTCACTTATCATTGTCTTATAAAAAATTAACAGTGCTGTATATTCTGCAACTAATCCTCGAAGAATTAAACTAATACTAATGTAAAAAAAAAAATATGTAGTGAAATTGCATAAATTATTTTAGTCCATATCGGTTCAGGATCAATGTGGCCGATGTTTGAGTCCAGCATCTTCCAGGGATTGGGATGAAAGACAAGGCACTTTAATTGCGCCATCCTCAGGATATGTGAGGAAGTCACAACATCTCAAAGACATTTTTAATCTTATCACACCAGGCAATAAGTAAGTTAGGCCTAAGTAACACCATACACCACCAAAAAGATACATCAACCAGCTACAGTCAATACTACACTAACCAGAAGAAGTATACCAGCATCCACTTTGACTGTTTTAATGATTAATTGTCGTATCAGAGTTCAGAAAATATAGAACACTGGTTGTTTATGTAGTTGTTTTTTTTTTTTTTTTTTCAAAATTTTCCTGTTTTTTTTTTTTTAAGTAAAATCTAATGTATTAACCAATTCAGCTCATTTGAAGTTATGCATTTCTTCCCTTCAGTTTAATTCCACCACTCCCTGTACAGAGGACGATAAATACTACAGGAATAATCCATCAATGAACGATAAGGTTCATTGCCTTGTCAGTGTTCTACCAGCAAACAAAGTCTCTCTGATGGATGACAAAGCCTTTGAAAAGATGAGACAAGTAAGACAAACAGCTAGTGAAACGAGTGAGTATTTTTTTCATATCTCTGCTATTTGTATATATGACAAGGCAATAATCTGACAATCCTGTTCTCATGAGCTGTGTATCAGAACCCCATTTTTAGCTCACTGTATGGATAAAAGTTCATATAAGTTCAAGATTTTCAACAATTAGTTCAACAAGCCTGTCCTTTGGATTTCTGCAAACTCAAACAGGGTCAACTTTATCTTACAACTAAATCGAGGAGAAATTTGGAGTGAATCAAGGTGTAGATGTTTGGAAATATTCAAGGTCACAGAATGTTGTCTGTAAAAAATTTTTGCAAACACCGTTTCCCACATGCTTCTACATGTAAATTTCAAACTAGTTTTCACCACACTGAAACGGGCCAATCTGAAAAGAGGTGAGCAGTTACCTCCTACATCTGCAACCATCTCTGGTCCAACTGCCTGTTGCTAGGTTGAATTTGCGAGGTGGGGGTGGTAAATAGGGATTGTTTCGTTCTAGCCCTTTTAAATTGGCTCCTGAGTCTCTTTCAGTCGCACAAATTTGCATATGCCATCACTGAGCCTCAAAGAACAATTTCCTTTGGTCAAAAAAACATGTTCTATGATTCCTTTAAGTGCATGGGGCACAGTGACTTACTTTCAGTTTCATTTCACAATGGCCCATTCACTTAACATTAGTTTTAAACTAGTTTTTTTTTTTACTTTTGATTTGCACTTCAGATTGAGTGTAAGTTGTTGCTTCATTATATGAAGGATTGATTCACATTGAACTTCCCCTTTACTGACAACAGTTGTACCTGTCCACACTTTTAATAAACACACATTAAGTAATATAATTATATTTATAAAATTCCATAATTTTTATAACCAAATTATGTCAATTTAGTCATCTAAATGAGTTTCATGCCTCATATTGCAGGGATCCCTCAGCTGGTGATTCTCACTAAAGTAGAGGAGCTCTGTCCTGAGGTTAGAAAAGACATCAAACTCATCTACACAAGCAGGATCATCAAAGAAAAGGTGACAACTAGGCTACTCTTCTTTGATTTCAAAAGCTATTGCATCTGTAGGCCTATAGGGCTATGTTAAAGGGATGTTAAAGGGATAGTTCGGTTTTTAACACATTAAGCCCCTTTCACAGGTTGTCTAAAATGAAATAAAGTGGTTGACATCGAAATTTTGACGATTGCTTCTGTCTCGGCTATTTGGGAAATGTAGAATCGCCCCTGCCTGCCTTCAAAATGGGTTGCAATGGGCATGTGTTGTTTCTATCCTTAAAACACTGGTTTTAAAAAAGTGCTACTCACCAAGTGGTTAGTGGTGCTCAATGATGTTCCAAAACATGTATCGTAGCGAAATAAAGCTTCCGTCATGTTTTATTTGGCACTTTGTTTATATGAAGGAGCAAATAGATCCCTATGGGACTTTCAAAATGGCAAAATAAACATGACAGAAACTGTATTTTGCTATGATACTTGGGTTGGAACATCAGCAAACGCCACTAATAACTCCATGAGTAGCACTTTTTCAAAACCAGTGTTTTAAGGATAGAAACACCACATGCCCATTGCTAGCCATTTTTAAAGGCAGGCAGAGGCGATTCTATATTTCCCGAATAGCCGAGACAGGAGCAGTCATCAAGATTTTTGTGTCAACCACTTTACTCCTTTATGTTCCCATTCTCTTTTTAATACAAAACACATAGAATTAAAACGATGGCTGAAAATTAAGACTCGTTTGATAATTAAACTCATTTGAATTCAAGAGCTAATGAGCTCATTTCAAGAGCTAATGTGCATCTTCTTGTATTCAGATGCAGGTATGCTGCAACCGACTGGGAACTCCCCTGAACTGCATCTTCCCAGTGAAGAACTACCATCAGGAGATCGATTTTAACAACGACGTGGACGTGCTGCTGCTGTCTGCTCTGACTAGCATCCTGAACTTCGCCAACTACCACGTGGATCAGATAGAGGAGGACCAAGTTGAACAGGATGAACAGGATGAAAGTTAACTAAGAAGTAAAAGTCAATCAGTCTATACGCCACTATTACTATTGAGAGTACTATTGAGAGAATCAATCAGTCTATACGCCACTATTACTATTGAGTCAATCAATATATAGCCACTATTGCTATTACAATATTACACACACACACACACACACACACACACACACATACAAAGTCATACTATTACTATTAAGAGTGCTATTGAGAGAGTCAGTCTATAGCCACTATTACTACTACACTATCACACACACACACGTTTTTGATTTTGACTCTTGAATTTCCCCTTGGGGATCAATAAAGTATCTATCTATCTATCACACACACACACATTCAAAGTCAGTCAGTCTATACGTCACTATTACTAGTGAGAGAGTCAATCAGTCTACAGCCACTATTACTACTACACTATTACACACACACACACACACATACACAAACAGACCTTAATGGGCACACATACTCAAAGTCCCTCACTGACACACACACACACACACACACACAGTTATACACATACATACACACACAC
>JAGFZM010002401.1:0-16030 GCA_017657215.1 Limnothrissa miodon | reverse complement strand
TATGTTGCTCTCATTATAGAGGATTGGAGGGTCATTATTTTATTTATGTTTTTTAGCAAGCACATTCTGATTGTTAGATGAATTGATTGTATTCTGTATAACTGTATAATTACATGTTTTTTCTATCTTACAGACAAAATTATATGCAGGTGCAGGCTGCCATGTAGGACGACGGGATACTTTCACTGCCCTGTCTGTAACAAGACAATCATACGGCGTGATGATATGCAAAGCATTTACTATTATGTCAACATACTTCAACGCCCCGTCTCTCTCCGGCTGCTGTCTCCGTGGAGTCCCCCCGTCTCTCTCCGGCTGCTGTCTCCGTGGAGCCGCCTCGTCTCTCTCCGGCTGCTGTCTCCGTGGAGCCGCCTCGTCTGCTGTCTCCGTGGAGCAACCTCGTCTGCCTTCGGCTGCTGTCTCCGTGGATCCGCCTCGTCTGCCTTCGGCTGCTGTCTCCGTGGAGCCTCCTCGTCTGCCTTCGGCTGCTGTCTCCGTGGAGCCGCCTCGTCTGCCTCCGGCTGCTGTCTCCGTGGAGCCCCCCCGTCTCTCTCCGACTGCTGTCTATGAGGAGCTCAGGGACCATTCATATTCTCTACCCTCTGTACAGAATGTTGCTTATGGGAAGTCAAACCAAATGAAATGCCCTCACTGTGGTCTTAGTCTTCTTAAAAAAAAACTTCAAGGTTCACATGATGAGAAGCATTGCCATATGGCATCTCTTCCAGACACAGAGAGACCTCTTCCGGTCAAATGTGTCGGTATCATCAGGTCCCTCATCACCGATGGCTCAGGAGGATTCTTCTTGTGAGGGCAGTGCTTCTGTGGGAAGGAGCATCCAGTACATATTTAAAGAGAAGAAAATTCCTCAACCTCTTCCAGGGGACGTCATGTCACAGAAAATTGAGGATAAAAAACGGCTCATTCCTTTAGAAACGTGCTGCCAGGTGTGCCCAGACCACCCTAAACTTGATGAGGCTGGTCTTGTTACTAACAAAGCAAGGATTGTCAGCATGACGGGAGTGATTGAGAGTAAGTTGCAATGATTCATATTCAATCTCACTGTAGAATTATGACTTGTAATTGTTCTTATACTAGTGGTTTGAAATGAATGTGCTTTGTCTTCAACAGATGTTTCAACATACTGTAGATTATGTCCTCAGTGCCACATGGTGTTCAGATACCAAGAGTGGAGGAATGGGCTTCACAACTTTGACAACCACATTGTTCTCTCTATTGAACTTTGTCTTTTTCTGAGAGAAAATTTGCAGGTAAGGTTTGCAAAAAAAATTGTACCCATCTGATGATTTCTTACAAAATGTGTTTGTGTGTGTGAATATGGTATGTAGGTGATTGTTTACATTTGTGCCTAAATTTAATTATCTGTCTAATCACAGTCTATTTCACCCTATTGTCATATTTCAGAACCATGTATCCGTGTCAAGGGTCATAGACTCATTGGAAGGCTTAAGAAGGGTGAAGTTTCCATCCAGGGACTCCATATTTCATGCTTATTGTCATTTTGAGGCTTTGACTGACACAGATTACATGTACTCTTGCATAAACTGTGGATATTACCCCCCGTGGTAGTTATGGACTTGCACAGAAAAGGGGTATTCAACCTAGCGGGTAAGTTTTATGTACATTTGTGTTATATTGTATAGTTCATTAAGTACATGCATGTTCCTAATGAGTCGATGAATTTTAGTGAGTGACCTCAAAGTCCCCTCTGAAGACTTCAATGGTGAACATGACATTGAAGATTTTTGGAACTCCATTCACATAGAGATGATAAGCCGTGGGTTTTTTCCAAGCAAGTAATGCCAAAAACCTTACTGTCATTCAGTGTTTTAGTCATTTAGACAGTACATAAAGGCATGCAATTTTTTTTTTTTTTTTTTATGGAAGTAGTGAACTCGGCCCAAAAAGAACATACGCTACCACAAACAATGTACCATGCAATCATCTCAGTAATACCAAAACCTTGTTGCTATGGTGATGGCGCTGTACGATGGCTGCCGTTAGCCGTACCTCCACTTTATTTTTCGCCCTCTCTGGGCTTTTTATGTTTTTCTTTTTCGTATCTGGCTCTGTGCTGTAGCCTACAGGTGGCCTTGAATGTGGTTGTCGCTTTGTTTGGTTCGGCGGAGTTGGAGGAGCTTGTTGGTGTTGGACTTTTTTTTGTGTGTGTGTGTTTACTTTGAATGATGCGTTCCGACCGGCCGTCGTTTTCTCTGTCTGCCCTGCCATCTTTGTCTGCGGAGCTTGGAGGAGGTCAGGCGGAGACCCGTCGTGAGTGTTGGATGTGGAGGGCTGCGGAGGTTGCCTGTGGAGTGGAGGACGGGAACTCACGGGAGGCCCGTGTTTGGAGGAGGGCGGCGCTGCCTGCAGATCGGCTGCTGTCCAGTGGTCTCCGACGCGATGTCATCCCCTACTTGGTGTCGCTCCTGTGTCCCGACTTCAGCTGTGAATCCACGACCTCAAAGTCATCTCTGCTCGCCTTCTACATGGATCCTGAGTCCTGTTTGTTTGTATGGACTATTTATGTACAGTGGCTAAATGGCAATGGCTATTTATTTTGTTTTCTTCTTTCCCTTTATCCATCTTCTCTTCAATGCAATTTCACTGCATGTTTTGCGTTAGTGACTCATGTATGTGACAAATAAACTCCTTGAATCCTTGAATCCTTGAATCCTTGAACCAGGAAGAGAGGGTGATACTCCTGCCGATTATAGACCTATTAGCTTAATTAATTGTGATAAAAAATAATCACTAAAGTTATAAATAATAGACTTGCCCATATTCTACCTGAGATTATTCATCAAAATCAGACAGGATTTATACAGAATAGAGATTTAAGAACTAATACTAGGCCTTGTTTATCGTTGATACAATATGCAAAGAATAATAAAATAGACTTAACACTTATGGCGGTGGATGCAGAAAAAGCCTTCGATAGGCTGGAGAGAGCATACCAATTTAAAGTTTTGGAAGTTTATGGTTTTCCAGAGGAATTTATAAATATAGTCAAAACAATTTATAAGTCACCGAAGGCACAAGTATATACAAATGGAATTCTATCAGACTTATTCCCATTAAATAGAGGCACAGCTCAGGGAGACCCTTTATCACCATCGTTATTTGCATTAGCAATAGAACCACTGGCTCAAAAAATAAGAGAGACTGATAAAATAAAAGGTATTACTATTGGAAAGCGTGAATACAAACTTAGTCTATATGCTGACGATCTATTACTCTACCTAAATAAGGCAAATACATCAATACCAAAGGTAATCAAAATACTAACAAACTTTTCAACTTTATCTGGGTACAAAATTAATATTAAAAAAACTGAATTATTAGTTGTAGACAAAAGTATAAATAAGTTGGAAAATTGTGAACAGTTTAACATCCAAACGCGAAATATTAAATATCTTGGTTGTTACATCAGCACAGATAAATCACAACTCTACAGGGACAATTATCTCTCTTTAATCAAAGGGTTAAAAAAAGACATTGAAAAGTGGTCATATTTGAAAATAAACATAATTGGTAAAATAAACTTGTTTAAGATGATGTGGTTACCAAGATTTTTATATATATTTCAAACAATTCCCATCACTCCACCAAAAATATTTTTTAAAGAGGTTAACTCAATTCTATCCTCTTTCATTTGGTCAAATAAAGCTCACAGATTAAAAAGAAAGCTATTGTATTATCCTCGGGAGGAGGGAGGTTTAAACCTGCCTAATCTAGAATGTTATCACTGTGCAGCGCAGATGTTCTATATTGATCATATAATAAATAATCCAAATGAAAACTCATGGATAGATATTGAAAATTATCAGATAAAGCCTAAAAATTACTTACCCATCCTTTTCTCCAATCAAAAATATAACACTGTAAATTTTATAATAAACTGTACATGTGCAAATAGGACATGAAATCGAAATTCCAAGACATATAAAGATATGGAATAACCCCTCAATAAGGATTCAAAATACAAAAATAAATTGGGGAACATGGAAGACTTTGGGAATCCAAACAATAGCGGATATTACAAACCAAGGATTAATATGCACATATCAAGAACTAGAGGATAAATACGGACTAAAGGACACAGAAAGGTTTAGGTATTTGCAATTGAAAAATTGGATAAGGGACAATATGGACCTCAAATATGGAACAGCTACAGAAATTGGGGAAATTTTGAAAAAGGAAGGGGATAAAAAGAGGAGATTAATAGGAGCTACATATGACACCCTTATTAAAGCTGAAAGCAATGAAGAACTACTAGAAAATATATATAATAAATGGAATATAGACTTAAATACAAAAGATGCAGGGAGAAGATGGAAGATATGTATGCAACTTACAAATAAGGTCACCACAAATGAAAATTTACGATTAATTCAATATAAAGTAATGACACGAATATATTACACAAGAGATAAAATACATAAATTGGATAGTAAATCTTCAGATAAATGTTTAAAGTGTAGCACACATAATGACTCTCACCCATGCATTTTGGTATTGCAAAAAAATTCGAGAAACCTGGGATAAAATTGAGAAATGGATGTCAAGAATTTGCAACTTTAAGTTTGTGCTTACACCCTCTTTCAAGATATTGAAAATATGAGATACCCAGTGGGGTGGCAAATTATATTCTCCTCACTAGTTTATAAAAAAAATTATCTTGCAAAATTGGAAAAATAAAGAAGCACCATCCTTCGAAAATTGGAAAAGATTAATGAAATATTATTTAAATATAGAAAGAACAATGTCGGATGACAGCAATAAAGAAAAACAATTTGGTAATGTATGGACGGTATTTTATGAAGCTTTATAGAGAGTGGAACCCTGATCGACCAACTATCAAAGAAAGGCACTGGCATATATGATGACCAATGAGTGTGGGTGTGAGTGAGTGAGTGTGTGTGTGTGTGTGTGTGTGTGCGGGGGGGTGGGTATAAGGATGGGTAGGGGGGTGGGTAGGGAGGGCGAAGGTATATATAGAATTATCTATGGAAGCAGATAAATGCATGAGTGGATAGGGTGTGTGTGTGTGACACCAGTAAGAGTATGAATGAAATGGAAAAATATAAAAACACTACCTCCCAAGGACCATGAGTGATACTGTATGTGACATACGTGAGATCTAAAGTACAAAGTATTTGATGCAAAACCATGGAAAGCAATATATGTCTTGTGAGGATGTTGTAAAAATAATAATAAAAAAAAACAAAACCAAAAGAGATGCGCCAGTTTGACAAGGTGGAAGAGAAAAAAAAAAAGGCATGCAATTTTCTGTAGGCAGCGTGAAGAATCCATTTACCGTTCCACCAAGTTACACGCACTGGGCACCATGGATCGGGAGTGAAACACGAAACAGTGACATTGTGCTTAACACTGAGTTTGAAAAAGTAAAATCAAGCACCTCACAAGAAGCACAGCTAAGCAGTGTCACAGAGGACCGTCTGTTTGATGAACTCACCAAACAAAAGGTAACATTACTTTGAAGTTTTTAGAATATGTGCAATAAAGCTTAGTGGTTGTTCTGTTTACAGTTTTCTCTAATTATTGTCAGGTCGGAGTGGTGAGAAAATTGTGCAAGGCTTGCAACGTTGACTCCAGAGGCTCCCGCTTTTACCTCATCAATCGACTGAGGGAGAACATGAAAAGCAGGCAGACATATGACAAGGTGTTCCAAAGCATATGGGGTGCTTCTGGTAAGCATCAATTGATGTTGCAAGAAGTAGCATTAAATTACAGTTTACAATCTCAGACAACTTGTTTAATCTTTGCTTGCAGGTGGATGGTCAGTAATACTATGTCCTCATGGCATTGTATACAGCATAAAATTCAATCTGCGTGCTGAAAGTCCAAGAGATTTTGCTGACCTTCTTCTGTCTTGGAAGGAAATGCCAAACATATGCATCTATGATTTTGCGAGGGGTTTGGCGGCTCATGCCAACCTGCGGGTTCCAGCTAGGCTGCCTTTCCATCCACACGAAGGCCGTCTGGCTGAGCCAACTGAAGAAAACGTCAAGGCTGCACGGGATGGACGTTTGCGGGTAAATCTTCAGGAAAAGATGGAGAGTGTGAAGGAAAATCCTCATTCTGTGACTGGGTCCTCTGATCATTATGTCCTGTATGACCGCTTCCATGAGGGAAATGCAAAGGATCCCCAGGAAATGCTGCGAAGAATTCAACTTGTTCCAGAGTTGAAAGGTTGGCTGAACAGTCAAGTTGTGGAACAATTCTTCGCCAGCATGAGGAAGAACAATTATTTCCTGAACAACATGAGCCCATTCACACATCTGTTTGTGATGAGAAGCATAACTCATCACTACAACACTGTCACCAACAAGAGGCTGCTGGACAGGCAGTTGAGACATGGTCAACTTGGACCGATGAAAATGTCATTGTCTGCATTGGGTCAAGCTGTCATAGGTAAATGATACATGGATTTTCACATGATACATGGGTTTTCTCAGATTACCTTTGTTCCTAACTGTGTGTGGCCAATATCTCTCATCATAATGTCAAAACTTCTTTGACATTTTCCTCACTTAAAACTAATATTTACTTTTTTGTTAATGCCCTTGTAAATGCATTGTAGGTGTGCATTGCCATGTGTCCGCTGAGCAAGGCCCAAGACAACAGGAAGAGGTGCCTGCTCTTGACGCAGGTACATGTCCTTTTGTTATTCAAGTGGTACATTGATTGTCTATGTATGATTCATTGGTGTTGTATTATATTCTCCTTTTTATCTTTCAACAATAGACATGCAGTGTGGACCTCACTGTGCAAAAATAACAAGTGTGGCCTCAATCGAACCAAAGAAGTCTTGCTGGTCCTTTGCTTTGCACCATGGTCAAGAACGAGTGGTAATGTTATTGTTTATGGTCATATAAGAAGGCTTACAAATAGTTGTCTTGGTTTTAATTAAAATATATTTCTTTGTTTTCCAGCTGCGTTATGTCTTGGACCCTGCCGGATCAGCCCATGAACTAACTGTGTGCAGCAAAAACAACGTTCTCACTCGTTCTGACTTTTACACACTTGGCCTGCAGCAACAGATGGAGTCAACCGTAAGTTGCTGATGGTACATGGTGAACCTAATACCCAAGTGTCTGCATGAAGTGATGAACTGGTGTTTTTGTTTTCTTCTTTTTCTCTCACCTTAGATTGGGAATGCCTGCTTTGAGTTAATCGGGAGGATTGCTGCATCCAAGGTGCCATGTTCTCAGCAGAACTGTTAAAGTTAACTGCTATGTGTTAAGTTACATTTGCATTGTAGAAATGAACATTTGAAATTAAATTAAGTTTGTGCTTCAATGTTTGAACAGGGAAAGAACATTCATATTCTTGATTTGTATGTCTGCCCAACTTGGCTGCCACCTACTAGCGCGGACCCAATGGCAAGCATACCCGTAAGTATTGGTCTTATATAATGGATTTACGCTTATTGAATACATTGATAAACTTTGTCATTGTGAATCTTCTTTGCAAGAGCCAAGCACATCAGCTGGATGTGATTTTAATCCCTTTGTGGACACCTGGCCACTTTCAAATCTGTGTGAGTATAATTATCAAGTCAAGTCAGTTTTATTTGTCAATTTCTTCACATGTACTTGACATACAAAGGAATCGAAATTACGTTTCACACTTGTCCCATGCGTAGACGTTGACAACAATAAAGTGCAGATGCACAACAAAAACAATTCTAAACAATAAGGTAATGTTAAGTAAAAAAAAAAGTGCAAGTAGGTTTAAGGCATTATACTTAGGTACATACAGGATATATAACACAAGAAATAACATAAAATAAGTGTTCCAGCAGTATTGTTTGTTGTTTATAGTGCAACACAAGATTGTAGCAGCAGTAGTAGTAAATATAAATAGTGGTAAATAGTTATCTATTATTTATTCTCTGTTGTTTTTGAAGGAAATGTTTGACATTGACATGATTTTGTCTCTCATTTGCTTTGCATTTACTTGAAGTAGCAGTCAGGCTCCATTAGTACCTGCTTTTCCACTTTAAATCATGTATCAAATACATTTCATCATGATGCTTTTAATTGCGAAACCACTTTAGGCTCATCCAGCCAGCACAGAAACGCATCCTTTACCTGGACTCACTTTTTGCAGTGAGCGAGTCTGGATTTAGGGGACAGCAATACATTCCTATATTGAGGTTATATATATATACATAATATACATACAGTTGGATTTGGTCCCGTTCCTAGGACCTATCAAGTTCGCATGTTCTTTTCGTAAGTTTTATTTGGTCGAGTTCTGATCTTTCAATATTTTGCACGTTCCTTTAACCTTTTAGCTTTTATTTTGGGCTTGTGTTCATAAAAGCCAAATGTTCTGATCGAGTTCCTTTAAACTTTTAGCTTTTTTTGGGGGGGATGTGTTCAAAAGACCCAAATGTGTTGTTTTTTGCTCTCGCCTTGTCATTTCAATTTAAGCAGCATTTGTCTCATTTTGTCTTTTTTTTTCTTTCTTTTTCTTTTCTTTCTTCTGATATTTTTTTAGGACAATTGCTCAAAACATTTCCACAGGTTATTGGGAGGAGATGACCGGCAAAGACTTGCAGGTATTTATATGGTTATTTGAACCACTCTGTGTATCGTTTAGTGAAAGTCTCCAATTAATGACTGATTGTCTGTCTGGTTTAGGGCTACCCTAGCAATTTGGAATTGACTGTGGCATCTTCATGTTAATGGTAGGTCCAAATCTGCTGTATATGGATTTTGTTAACTTTACAGACCCAGAAATTTTGTAAATGATGTCGGGCTGCAAACAATGCTGCATAAATGTGTACATCAAACCCTGAAGTTGTAATCTTTTTTTCTGGTACAGACTGCCTTGTACATCACCTTGGATGGAAAATTCGACTATTCTGTCGTAAGTGTTTTTTTTTTTTTTTTACTATGATATTATCATTACCAGGTTCTTTCCTTTTAAGTTATGTACTGAATGAAAACACTTTTAATTTCAGCATGACATGCCAGTCCTCCGTCTTCAAAACCACTTTAATTCTATGAATTGATGCTCGACAAAAACTCTCTGTGGTCCCTGAGCTGGCAGCTGAACTGGGGATTTTCAGGTGGTGCAGGTGCAATCATCTGTAGTTCTCTTGACTGGTAGGACTACAGAGAACAACAACAAAAAAAGTTAACTGTGAACAATTACTGCATGCGTCATGTTGGAACGATTAAAGACAACACTCAATTGCACAACACCAAAATAGAAATGTCAAAACACTTTCTAAACCTCAAAAACAATATAACAGAACCTGAACTGATGCTTGATGAAAACCCTCTGTGGGCTCTGAGATGGCAGCTGGGGATGACTGAAGAGTTTCAGGCGATGCGTGTGCAGGTGCAATCTGCAGCAGTTCTCTAGACTGGAAGGCCAAAACGGAACACAAAAAGAGATTTATTGTATGAGGAACTGCAGCATGTTTCAGCTACAAAGAACTGTAAACTGTACATTCTACCAACATTCTAAAACTTTCTAAACCTAAAAATGACAGATTCTGGCAGAACTAAATTTCTCACTTGCTTATCTGAGATCATGCAAAACAGAAACAGTTGCTAAAAATGCAAACTTGATTTTGGAATCATGGCTATTCAGAATGAGCACCACATAATTTGTTAATACGGTTGAGTTACCCACTTCCCGCAATTCAGATATTTTTCAGAAGGGCTCATGGAGTGAGAACAAGAGTGTAGATACTAACACAAACCATACAAACCTGTATGGCATCCGAATGTCTCATTTGGATCGTCACCACTTTTGACAATATTGCTAAATCTGCAAGAAAACTCAGTCCTAGTGTACAATGGTTATTACCACACCGGGGGTTAATTTTATCAGGGGTTTGTGTGGGGTAAAAATCCATGTCACTGGTCAATCATGCAGCTGCTCAGGAAAGCCATTTAGTAATGGGAAAGAAAGCATTTTTAGCCATTCTGTTTATTTATTGCATTACCTTATTGTAACATAGGCCTAAACAATAGGCTATATAGACCTAGGTGTTCAATGTAGACAGAAACAGGAACGGAGAAATGCCAGTAAATAGATTATTATTATTATTATGCCTAGCTATTATTATTATTATTATTATTATTATGCCTCACACAAACTACTAAACAAATAGTGATACTGAAATATCAATGTTGACCAGTAGAGGTCGCTCACACCACAAATGACATTAAAGTTACAGTTTTCCTCAGTCGCTTTGGTGCGTTTCTCAGATCAGAATTAAAATTCTCATAACTATTAGTTCAACCTCCACATACACATTTGTGCACATCATTGTAGCAATTTCTCTTTCCTCTGAACAAACTGCAAATGCTTTTGGACATGTATCAGTTGCTGTCATACAATTCTCTGCTTTTTTGTAACATTTCCATTTGCTTATGTCATGTCAGTCAAAATGTATTATACTTATGGATGCCGAATAGTCGTTCTCAATAAACTAATAGTCTTACTTTCATTGCTTGAGTCATTACATACAAAATTGTTGACTTATCAAATGTCAAACATTAGATGTCTGTCAAGCAATTTCTATACATTTTTTATCATTTTTTTCCTGGAAATGTCTTCTAAATTGAACAGTGTCTCAGATAAACTTTCATTTCATTTCATTTCATTTCAAACTTTCAGCTTTCATTCATGAGGAGGTGTGTGAAGTATAACTGTAGTTGTAACCAAAGACAAGCCACTTTTTCACAGTCACTCATGGATGAATCCCATGAACCCTCAATTGGCAAGTACACTACATACAGTATGAACTGAGCAGGACATACTGTGTACCATTTCTACAATTTTGTAACACAGATATGGAATTTCAGCATCGTTGAAGAGGGGTGAGGATGCAGGGGAAAATGGGAAGGCAAAGAGGCAGAAGATCAAGGCCAAATATTCAATTCAATCAATTCAATTCAATTTTATTTATATAGCGCATTTTTATAAAAGGCATGTCTCAAGGCGCTTAACACAAAGAGGCAAGGAAAAACTCCCTATCAGCGTTTTTCTGTTTTTACTTGTTATGTTAAAGGAAGAAACCTTGGGCAGTTCTGACGGCTCAAGGGGCTAGCCCAACTGCCTAGGGCAGGTTTTCAGTCTCTCAGATGGTGATTAGTCCACTATTCTTCCATTAGGTACACATTATAAGAAAATTGTGGTATAAATAAAGTAATATAGGTCCCAAGAGTCCCATTATAATCCTGGGATATAATCCCATGCCATTAGGTGCAGTCAAGCCAGGGGCCAGCTGGAGGCTGTATCAATCATGTCAGGATCGTCTGTGGTGCTGAAGGCAGCCCGCCCAGGAAGCCAGAGATGCAGGATCAGGCAGTGGAAGGCAGGGGTGACCCTCAGTGGGAGTGGGTTGAGGACCATTCAGGAGTGCCGCCGGATCAAACATTGGAATATAGTCCTCAGCAGGATGGCATGTTCGGTGGGGTTGGTTGGGTACCCAGGAGGCAAGAGGTGCAGGGTCAGGCAGAACAAGGCAGTGATGACTGAAGGCAGGGTGGTAGTGGCATGGAAAATCAGAGAGGAGATGAGTTAGAACAGTCTCCATCAGATTTCAGAGAATGGGAGTTATATTGCAACCATGTATAGATGTTGGCTAAGTGATGAGAGAGAAAGAAGTGGAGAGGAAAGATAGAGAAGGAGAAAGACAGAGTGAAAATTGTACGGCTTAACCGATGGGTGGTTTGTGGCGGCATTAATCTATAGCAGCATAACTAAGGAATAATGTATAACAAGTCAACACCACCAAAGGAATGGTCAGTGGCCACCAAGCCCTGGACGAGAGCTTACAGCAGAGGCAGTCCTTTCCAATAATACCATGAGGAGGTGTGGCTTACCATACACCAACCCTAACGAAAGGGGTCAGTAAATAGAAAAGTTTTGAGTCTAGACTTAAAGGTGTTGAGAGTGTCCGCTTGGCGAATGTTAGAGTGGAGCTTGTTCCACAGGACAGGCGCACGATGGCAGAATGCTCTTCCCCCCATTGTGGATATTGATATTCTAGGAATTAATAGGAGACCAGCATTCTGTGACCTTAGGGGTCTAGAAGGGTGGTAGGGAACAAGTAAGTCTTTAATATATGCTGGAGAAAGGCCATTAAGGGCTTTATATGTTAGGAGAGGTATTTTAAAATCAATTCGGCTTTTAATAGGAAGCCAATGTAAGGAAGCAAGAGTGAAATATGTTCGTTTTTCTTTGTCCTAGTGAGTGCTCGTGCTGCAGCATTTTGTATTAGTTGAAGGTTTTTGATTCAGATAGCACCACATCCTGAGAACAGAGCATTACAATAGTCAAGTCTGGGGGTAACAAATGCATGTATTAGTTTTTCTGCATCTTCAAAAGAAAGGAATTTTCTAACCTTAGCAATGTTGCGTAAATGAAAGAATAAGGTTTTGGAGATATGCTTTACATGACTATTTAGAGAGGGGTCTTGATCAATATATACCCCAAGGTTCTTGACCTTTATGTTAGGTGTGAGTGAAAGGTCACTAAGTAAGCTCTGATGATGGGGTAGAGTGTTGGTCAGGTTTTTAGGGCCAATCAGAGTTGTCAGAGTTTAAGAAAAAGGAAATTATTAGTCATCCAGTTTTTGATGTCACTGAGGCAGGCAACAAGTTTTGTTACTGGCATATAATCATTAGGCTTCATTGAAAGGTATAGTTGGGTGTCATCTGCATAAGAGTGGAAGGTAATGCCATGTTTTCTAATAACAGATCCCAAAGGAAGCATGTAAAGGGAGAATAGCAGAGGTCCCAGTACTGATCCTTGGGGTACACCATACTTGACTTCAGTGTGGCATGATGCTTCATTATGTGCATGTACAAACTGGTAACGTCCAGTAAGGTATGACCTGAGCCAGGTTAATGCAGAATCTTTGATGCCAATCATATGCTCAAGTCTATGTAGTAAGATGCTGTGATTGATAGTGTCAAAGGCAGCACTGATTCTGTGCTATGGTATGCTCTAAAGCTAGATTGGTAGGTTTCCTGAATGTTGTTTGCGGCTAAGAAGGTACAAATTTGCTTAGACACAATTTTTTCAAGAATCTTTGATATAAATGGGAGGTTGGATATAGGTCGATAGTTAGCCAGGACATCAGGGTCAAGGTTGGACTTTTTGATTAAAGGCTTAATGACAGATGTCTTGAAAGGTTTGGGAACATGTCCTGCTACAAGAGAGTGATTTATGATATTAAGTATCGGCTCAGCTTGGTTAGGGAGAGCAGCCTTTAGGAGATCAGTAGAAATTGGATCCAGTAAACAAGTAGAGACCTTACTTACAGTATATAGGCTTCATAGATTCATAGAATACATAGATTCCCAATGATTTATTTACCCCTTGTAGATAGATAAATAGATAGATAGATAGATAGATACTTTATTGATCCCCAAGGGGAAATTCAAGAATTCAATTCAAGAAGTTCTCCCCTAATTACAGCAATGTCTAACTTTACTGTAAATTTCAAGTGACAAGTAGAGTGTAGTTCTGTCCTCTGCATTTCTTTTAGGTAGTGTCACTGAGTTCTGACGTTTTTATTCATTGGAAAACACTGACAGAATAAACTGTCATATTGAAAACATGACAAAGCCATTTGACTATCTTGTTCATAAAGATGGTATCAAGACATTTCATTTTGATGGCACTGACAGTTTTATTGACATGAATACATGCTTTTGGGGAATGGATTATCCATTTTGGCTATCCACTAGGTTTTGCAGTTTGCACTAATTGTTTTGAGAAATGCACTAACAGCTGCGCAAATGTTAATTGTGATGTGAGAGACGCACCAAAGCGACTGAGAAAAACTCTAATAGAAACGGTTCCATACAAGAGATAGAAACACTAACATCAGTAAAATAGAGTAAACTGTATAATAATTTAAAGGTCATAAAAACATCTATAGGCTACGTGCAGAACAGTATGTTATTTCAGAAGTGAAATGGCGTTTGTTGTGGGTTTGCTTTTCCTAGCACGAGGAGAGACTCACTCTTGCGCTAACCAGATGACTCAAGATCCAAGTAATCCAACGTAACCGCGGTTACACGAGTTTCCGTCATGTAGCCGGTTAATTCTGTTGACCCGAGGATTCAAGAGTCCCCATCTACAGTTTGCAATGTTTTGGACTGTCTACCGAACCAAATTAACAATTTTATTTTAATACATTACACCTATAGGCTACATGCAGAACATTCTGTTATTTCAGAATTGTTGTGGATTTGCTTTTCCTAACATGAGGAGAGATTCACTCTCGCGCAAGGACTCAAGTGATTCAACGTAATCTGTTAATTAGCGCGAACCGAGGGACTCAAGAGATCCATGAGTTCTTGTCTACGAGCTTTGCAGTTTCCGGCTCTGCGGGAAGTTCTTATCTCAGACTGCCTGTGCACAGTGTCACTTGTGGAGTTGTGGTTGCCCACGAAATTGTAAGTTATACATCTTATGGCAGATAGGATGTCTAGGGCTAGTATTAGCTAATGTTGCAAGAGGTTTGTGTGTGGCGCTATTTATCATTTTAAATCGAAACTTAGGACGATCAAGTGATCCGGATTATTGACACTAGAGAATTGCGACTCATGGGTTAATTTAAAGATCTGTGTGAAAGATCCGATCTAATCTGCCAGCTCTATTCCGGAGTCTGAAGCAATGACATCCAGATTCTGTAACACACAACAAATGCTTTAAATTTTGGAACAAATTACGTTAGAGAGCCCATAGAATGCAAAACCACATTTACCTTGTTATTGTTGAATTTAGGAAGCTTAAGGTACCCAACGGACCACACCGAAACTCCCAACACCATCTTCCGCCTCCTTCTATATGTACATTTCAGGCTAGAATTTGCCGGGCTGAAAAAAACCAATCTGAAACTAGTGCTCGGTGTACGTAGACAGCGCAAAGCTACACCTCCTCCATTACATTGTCCAATCCAAAAAGCTCTAGCTCTAGAATCTTTGGTCCAATCAAAATTGTTTGTAACAGTCTCTTGTCCAGCCCCCTGTTGCTTTGGAGGTAGGCTATAAACGCACTGTAGTCTATGTAATAGCTAGCTAACATTGAGAACGGCTAACGGCTCTCATGATAAGTGCATGTTGAATTTCTGTTTGAAATAAGTGCATGTTGAATTTCTGTTTAACTGGAGAACATACGAAAAAAATGTCAGCACGCACGTGTAACATTCCAGGATGTACTGGGCTGGGGTTGTCCGGAATTTGCACTACCTTCTTCAAGAACCTCGCATTCAACGGGAGTAGTTGATTTTTATCTACAACCACAAGATTGCCCGTTTGCTCTGGTCAATTCACCCCATATTGTTTCGCCAACCTCGGACTGAATCAATCCCGCTTTTCACGAACACTACGCCTGAAACCAGGTTCTATTCTGTTCTCCAACAACAACCGATTCTGCCGGTAGGTAATGTGGGGGATATTTTGAATATGAACATCACAGGGTGTTTTATATATACACTAACATATTAAGTATTACCAACTTATAAGTACTATCAGATATGCATGCACAAGCAAACTGTGTGCATTCTTGAGAGAAGGAGAGAAAAGAGCCTCTCTCTTCCTCTGACACACACACATACACAAAGATGAGCTCTTTCCAAGGTCACCAGGAGTATCCTCCCTTGGAAAATCTCTACAGACAGACTTTGCTGGACTCTGTTTAACCTGCAGCCAAACGCACACGCATAGTCATAAATTTTATTTAATGAACAAGCAGATATGTGCCTCTGGGCTAGGCGCCCAGGGCATACATCAAGCATTAAGAGACCCTCACAAGGGAAGAGGTCAACATAAGATGTTATGAGATATATATATATATATATATATGTGTGTGTGTGTATGTGTATCAATGTGTTTAAAGGTAAATGAGTCAGAGATGAGGGGGTGGGTTAGGATAAAGAGATGAGAAGTAACATTCATACGCGTAAGAGAGAAAGAGAGAGAAGTGGAGACTACGTAAA
>JAGFZM010002400.1:0-14323 GCA_017657215.1 Limnothrissa miodon | reverse complement strand
GGGGGGGGGGGGGTGAATTCATGTTACAGATTTTATTTCTTGTTTAGCTCAAGTTCTAGTGAAGTTCATTAGTAAATTTCCTCAAATTAATTTCTGTAATAACAACAACAATAATAATAACAGTGAAAGAGATTCAGTGATATAGAAATTAAGTTAAAATGCAAAATACAGGATCATGATAACTGTAATATGTTTGCATAACACCTGAATGGGCACAGTGTTGGGGATCAGTGAATTCATGTTACATATTTTATTTCTTGTTTAGCTCAAGTTCTACTGAAGTTCATTAGTAAATTTCCTCAAATTTAATTTCTGTTAATTTCTGTAATAACAACAACAACAACAACAATAATAATAATAATAATAATAACAGTGAAAGAGATTCAGTGATGTAGAAATTAAGTTAAAATGCAAAATACAGGATCATGATAACTGTAATATGTTTGCATAACACCTGAATGGGCACAGTGTTGGGGATCAGAAATGTAAATATTGTCTAGCAATGTGTTGTTCTCTGTGGTTGCAGTGGTAATGAGACCTGTGTAACCTTTAGACTGAAACAATTCATGAATTGGTTTCCTTCCACTGACCAATATGTCCTCATTAAAATCTCCACAGACAATAATTGGACTGTCAGCAATAATATGTAAAGAGTCCAAAAGATTACAAAGATTTGGTAAAAATTGACTTGTGTTAAAATCTGGTGGCCTGTAAATCACTGCAATTAACATTGGAACTGGAGTCAGAACTTTCACCACAAGGAATTCAAGGTCAGTGACACCCTGTATGTATGGCACTTGGCGGGCGTGAACATGGCTCTTTACGTACATTGAGACTCCGCCTCCATTTCTCTGTGCTAGATGAGGAATAGTAGAATACGACATGTGTCTGTTGCGCTTATACATCTGATAGTTTTCCAGCTGTATATTATCTGGGACAAAAGTTCCAAAAAGGTGTGTTTCAGTGAAACATAAAATGTCTGCAAGGCACATTTCATGATGTTTCTTCACATCCTCAATATGAGCTGACAGCCCTTCTGTGTTATGGTGAATCAGCTTTAGACTTGAAGGTGCACTGACTGATGGGAGACAGTGGAGAAGAGGCATTGCATTTTCAAAATGTGCTTTAGGCATATTTTCCAAAGAATGTGTGATTTGTGGATCAGAATAAATGTTCTGTTCATCAAAATTAATTATGCGTAAGCCACTCAGTGAGGTTGTTCTACTTAGCGCTACATATGCCATACCTGGTTCAAAAATCCGGTTCAGTGAAACAACAGCACATTCTCTGGTCATACCTTGAGCCTTGTGAATTGTTGAAGAAAATGACAGAACTAACGGTAGCATTAATCTCCTGACTCCTTTCTTACTCAGAGGTTCCTCTATTCTTTCAATGTACACCAAGTTATCTGCCTGTCCTGGTACCTTGTTACGATGTCTTTGACCTGCATTTGGACTGTCTAATTCAATGCCAACCATCTTTACATTATTTCTGCCATCTAGGACTTGATAAACAATCTTGGCGATCTTTCCAAATGAGCCATTCACAAGTCCATCCTCCACATCAATATTTCTCATAAGCATGACAGGGGCACCTATAGCAATTTGCAGTGTATCAGGTAACTCTCCTTTACGTCCTGAAACAGGCGCTCTCGTTCTTTCCATTTGACCAGTTTGAGGATCTTTTCTGTAGTCATGAGCTTCGACATTGACCAGTTCAGAGTACAAAGCAGAGATAGTGTTTGTGTTATGTTGCTTCACTTCTTTATTAGTGGCAAAAAGATGCAATATGTCTTTAGGACAGTCCTCGGGTTGACACACAGCCTGAGATAGTAGAGCTCTGTCTGCTTCAGTTAATGACTCTCCCTTACGTTTCACTCTGAGCCTGTTGAGTAGTTCAGCAAAAGGCACATCATCTTTTTGACGCATTATTTCTGTTAGGGTGACAATTTGAAACCGGTCTTTCCAGAAATCAAGTACATGATCCTCATATACACAGAGAGGTTTAGCTTTGCCTGGTGCAGGTAGCTGGAAAAAATCACCAAAAACCATTATTGAAATTCCACCAAAAGGTCTCTTACAGCCTTTGATTTCCTGTAACCTCCAGTTGACATATGCAAATAGTTGTTTTGACACCATAGACACTTCATCAATGATGATTATCTGAACATTGGACAAAGTTGCTCTCACTTCATCTCGACAGTTACCAAGGCACTGGTAAGGTGGTTTAAGGCTTCTGGGTAGTTTCAGAACAGCATGCAGTGTCAGGCCTGATATATTAAAAGCTGCTGTGCCAGTAAATGCTGTGAGCAGTACAGTAGGCATAGACATGTCTCTTTCCTCTGTGATGTGGGGTAACCTGCGTAATAATTTTGATGCCTCTGCATAAATGCATTTGATAAGGTGTGATTTCCCTGTTCCAGCACCACCGGTGACAAAGTAGAAAAACTGATCAGCATTCTGTCCACACACACGTCTTATGCACCACTTACGCACTGTGTAGAAGATAGATGCCTGTGTTTGATTTAGATTTTGATACATGCCACGGATAACATTTGGGTCTGTTTGAGGAGCCTCAAACATGGGTGTTACACCTGCTCTGCTAGTACTTGCACTATATTCAGGGATGTCATCCTGTTCATTCATTTCCTCTGGATTTATGTGCTCACGCTCTGAAACACACTCAAGACGCTGAAGCTCTGTCTCAGGTGCAAGAGTTGTCCATGCGTCTTCAATCGGACCATTTTCTTCCAGGTTTTCAATAGCTTTATCAATATCATCACTGTTTTTTTCATATACCGACCGGTGCTCTGTCACAATAGCAGATACCCTCTCAGTATAGTATTTTCCTGGAAGCCTAACACAGCCTGATGCATAAAATGACTCGTATGTGAAACCTGTAGGTTTCAATTCTGAATTTGATCGATGGGGTAAATATAGCTTCAGTAGTGTGCCATAGAATTTCTCTGGAGCTTTTTTTTACAGAAAACCTTGCATATCTGATGATGGCAGGCTTTCCTGTTGTGCGCTTCTGAATAAATCCCATTTCATGTAGTAGTGGAAGCACTTGGCTGCTTTCTTTCTGTCGTCCATACACAATTCTGTAGGTGGAAGCAAACTCTGCCATGCACATTATTGAAAACTCTGGGGTGTCAGGTCTATTTTTGTATTTGTCTCCCAAGCCAGACATCCAAACATTCTCGGATTCAGGTGTCCTGTCATTCAGATATCTCAAAGGGACACTCATTTTCACCGCGTCATCATCTGTTGGTATGAAAATTACGCTTCTAGAGCAACTTTTTAATTTTAAGCTGCACACTCTCGAGACCGCTTCTTGAATGCTCACTTCTCTATTTTTCGAGTAGGCTTGCATGATTTGTTTCATTTCTTCAGAATCAGATGTAGTTGACTGAGAGGTGTCAGACACAACTGTTTTCAGATACTCACTCATTTCATGTTCTGCTTTCGAAATGTATGACACAATATACATGATGCAAGAATAAGGGTTCAGGACAAACTGAATGTCCATGTTCGCTGACCACGCACGAAGTAAAACAGGGTTATACACATTCACCCAACACTCCTGTGGTTTACGTTTCATTACTAACACACTGGCTGTTGTTAAAGACTCAACACAGTTTAAGTACTCTTCATAGGTTAGGTTGCATTGTGCAAGTAGCTGAGACATGTTTTCAAATGATGATGTAGGATTATTTAGTAATTCCCATACAGGCTTAAGTTTATTTTTGGCGTCTTCAGGTGACATGGAAGGATTGTCATTAGATTCAGATTCATCATCAGATTCATTCATGATCTCTACAGGCCTTGGTCGTGTTATGAACGTGTTTTCAACAGGCTGTTTTGGAAATCCAAAGCGGCAATGTTTATTTCCCTTTTTACAAGACTTTGAGTGGCTCTTGCTGTGGGTTTGGACCTCTGTCACTATTTTGAAAAGTTCAGGATCTGTCTCAGGATCAGGTAGCTGGCATGTTATGTACTTATCCACAAACTCACACACTTTCTCATCTGGATCTTCCTCAAACACAGGAGCATTTTTGCACCAAACCAAAGCATGTATATGCGGCGAGCCTCTGGCTTGAAACTCCACTCTATAGAAATAGTCAATGACCTCACCGATAGGCTGGCATGGTGACAAAATCAAATTTCTCATCAGGGCATCAACACGCTTATTAAACATGCGCATAGTAGTCACAGGGTTGCTACGTAAAATCTCACATTTTGAAGCCCAGTCGAGCTCAGAAAATTCAACATGTTCCCCTTTTTGTGCCTGAATTGTTTGTATGACTTCTGGCCATCTCATTTCGGCAGCACTGAATGTCAGGAAGAAAGTTGGACAGCCGAGAGTACGTAACATTGCGTAAAGGTCACGTAGTGTTTTTTCCCAGTATGCAGGTGTCCCTCTCAAAGGCTGCATGAACCGAGTGGCATCTCTGTTGTGTACCAATTTTTCCACTTCACGTTTGTCTCGGAGCATTCTGGCAGTTATTTTGCGTCCATCCCTGGTCATGGGTTTTCCTTTACGCAGTTGGATTGACATAGAGGACTTAGCCATATGCATTTCTGTGATAAACTGTGCAAAGAAAATGTAATTGGAATCAAGAGCAAATCGATTGTCAATACAAAAGAGGCGTGCATTGAAATATCTACTTGGCGAAACTTTTCTGGGTCTCTGTGTTTCATCCAAAGTATTCTCTCCTGTGGGAAACTGTACTGGAAAGGCCATTGCTTCTAATTTGGGAATTTGGAAAAAACTCACTGGTCTGTTTCCTTCAGCTGGCGCCACGCTAAATATTCCTTCACCAAATGTTATCATTTCCTGAGCAAGATCGGCTGGCTGCAAACAAGAGTCTATCGTGCCGCTCTGCTGATTCGTGTTCTGCTCAGTTGAATCTTGGTCATCATTTGACTCGTTCTGTTCATTATTAGGCTGAATGCATGCACTGCTAGTCTCATGTGCTGGATCAGTCAGGTCACTTTCATCTATTGCATCAGTCTCCATCAGATCATCTGTCTCTGTATCGGTGATGTCATCATCTACATCATTTTCATCTGCCATGCCACTCGTTTCACCCTCAAAAGCTGGCATATCATGTATATCTATTTCTCTGTATTCTGGATTAATCTCTTTTAGTTTTGATAAAGCGCAAAGGACTTTGGACATGTTAACAGTTTGGAACTGGTAATGGCCTGTGTAATTCATTTTTCTTTTCAACTTGACTTTCAAAATCTGTGACTGGCTGCTTGGTCTAGGTAAAGAATTGACTGTTGATTCCACCTCTGAAGGTACACACACAACTCCACCATGTATTAACCTTTGCTGTCCTTTGGGAAGGCTGACTATTTTTGCAAATGGTATATATTTGGCTATGATATGCCTCTCAAGTATATTCATATTTCTCAACTCTGGAGGAATGTCAGCAAGTTCCAACATATTAATGGCAGCGATGGCTGGCATTTTACCAGTTTTCAGATTCTCATGACAGCTGTAACAGATCCATTCAATCTTCTGTTCTGGTGCACAACACATTTCAGAGGAATTACACTGGCTACAAGTATGCACATATTTACCTGTCAAGCATCGCTCAACTATTTGTCGGTTCTTTTTATAACAGGCACGGTTACACTTTTTTACCTGATTGTGAAATAAAGCTCGGTGACACACAGTACAAATAAAAGTAGGACCATTCTGTACATCGATCCGAAAGGCTTCAATAGCATCGAAGAGAGGAGTGCTTTCAGTTGGTATTGACTGCTGTTCAATCTCTGGTTCAGATGCAAATATGCGTGCAAAATTGTAATTACGGTATTTTCTCTGAATATTTAAAGCACAACCCATTTGGTGAAGAATGTTCTTATTTGTATTGTTGGAACCCCTTTTTGAACGTAGATAAAGGTAATGCCTGAAAGCGGCGCTGTTCTTGTATCTTTCATTGAAGGTTTGCTTTTTCTTCTGTCTGTATGTTGAACTATTTGCATAATGATGTTTCATTTTCATCTTTTGTCTTGAACGAAAATTAATATCGTGCAAGTATCTATGCTGAATATAAGCCTGCTTCTGGGCCCTGAAATTAGTGGTGCTTGAATAATGTGCTTGTGAATAACCCTTCTGTCTTGATCTAAACTCCAGGTCCGTTGAGTAACGCTCCTTAATATAAGATTTTTTCTGGTTTCTAAAATCCGGGTTGCTTGAATAATGTACTTGTGAATAACCCTTCTGTCTCGATCTAAACTCCAGGTCCCTTGAGTAACGCTCCTTGATATAAGACATTTTCTGGCTTCTAAAATCAGGGTTGCTTGAATAACGCATCTGCATGTAAGATCTTTTATTGTTTTGAATGTAATTTGCACGTTTATTTCTTTCATATTGCAGCTTATCTGGCCTATTCTTTTCGTAATACTTTTGCTGTCTCTTTTTCTTAAGTAACATTCGATTTCCATCTCTTTCAGCTTTTCGTTTTCTACGGTCTTTTGGATATTTATTAATTTGAGAATTCTCAGAAACAGCGTGAACCTGAAACTCTGTAGGCTGAACAGGTTGCACAATCATAGTGTGGTCTTCTTGATTACTCTCAGATGTAGGCGTGAGTATTACAGGCATCAACTCATAGACCCATTCATCAGAAGTGTCAAAGTGCGCCCAGAAAGCGAAGATTTGGTCAATCAGATCGCTCAGATGAGGAAAGGTCAGCATAACAGCAGTACCATGATTTGATGGAAATCCTTCAGATGTCCTTGGATGTGGATCAAAAATCCCGTATGATTCCGTATGATTGTCTTTAAAGAGACCAATCGTCAGACTACCTAAAGTCAGCAATGCAAACTGTACATTGGTTGACAAACACTGCAGTCTTTCAGACAGCCTTAAGAAGTCTGTTGCATCATCAGGTCCATCTTGTCTGAAGTAGCCATAACGTGACAGGCATTTCTCAATATGATACATCTGTCCATATATTTCAACATTATCAGGTAGTTCATCCAAGGCCAAGTGAGAACATGCATTACCTCTACTACTTAACCTGGCCTGTACTTCACTGTACATCACATTGCCTTTTTGCAAAACATAATCAAGATCATCACTGTTTAGTGTTTTTCTATAGTGTAGTGTCGCAATGAATACCAGGGCGTTACATGTACACTGTTTGTTTCTGTTGTCACCATACATAATATCGTTTTGACTATGGGTCGCTTGAAGACAGCTGTTGCCTCTCTGGTGCATCACGGCAGCGTTGGGTAGGTGTACCTCATTTACCTGATTCATCAGACTCAATGCGCTCTGGTCAAATGAAGACTGGCATGGTGTTTCAGGTTCAGACAGGTCCAACTTACACCAACGTTTCTTCTGAGCTTCTGAACGACGACCTTTTCTTCCCATGTTTTAATGTTACTATTTTCTACTTGTATTAAACGTTTTTACTGGACTTTACTAGAGAGTAAATCTAAACTGTACAAACAACTTGATGCAATTACTTACTACTTACAGACAACACAATATTCTCAAACTCCACTTACTGAACCAAATAATGCAGATTAAATGACAGACAATTCAAGTACTATTCCAATTTACAGTATTTAATTACTGATAAATGATAAACTAAAATTAATATTCTGGACTACTAGGCAGTCAACTTTATATCCACTTACAGATGAAACAATCAGTGCAGGTTAAATGTTAATACAGTTTTCTAATAACAATCTGAGTATTTTATAGCCTACTAATAAATCACCTGAATTTACACTTACAGTAATTCCAGAATTTTACACCAATATAATTAAGCTCAAAGCTTTATCTGACAATTAAATTCTGTAATTCAAAACAGTCAGCAGACAAGTGGTAGCTGTTTTACTGAATTACTACACAGCAAGTCTTTCTATATAGAACTTGGTGCAATTACTTGCTATACAGACAACACACAGTATTCTCCAACTACACTTAAAAGTGAAACAATTAGTGCAGACTTACTATCAATAGACAATTAAAATACTATTGAGTTTCAGTGTTTTATTACTGACAAAATAATAAATTATATTAGTGAAATTATCACTTAAGTAAACAGCAGTAGAATGATGGCGCAGAAGTCACACTTGATGATGGAGGCAAGTTGTCAGGGTAGAACAGTGCAGCTACGCAGAAGTAGGTTGAAATATCAAAGTCTATCACAGCACAGGTCTGGTCTTGCAGCACAGCTCAGGTCTAAAGGAATAGATCTTACAACACAGATAACTTTCACAGAACTTTCACAGAAAAGAAGTATAAATGATGTCTTTCAAGTTCAATATTTCAGTATCTTTCAATGTCTTTCAATCGGTTTAAATGTCTTTCAATTTCAATATTCAGTATTCAATCTTTCAATATTTCAGTATTCAATATTCAATCTTTCAATATTCAATCTTTCAATATTCAATATTCAATCTTTCAATATTCAAGATGTATAAATGATGTCTTTAAATTTCAATATTTCAGTATTCAATCTTTCAATGTCTTTCAAGCGGTTTAAAGCGGTTTATATGTCTTTCAATTTCAATATTTCAGTATTCAGTATTCAATCTTTCAATGTCTTTCAAGCGGTTTAAGCGGTTTAAAGCGGTTTAAGCGGTTTAAGCGGTTTAAAGCGGTTTAAATCGGTTTAAGCGGTTTAAAGCGGTTTAAGCGGTTTAAAGCGGTTTAATATGTGCTGAACAGGTATGTGCAGTCAAGGTATGTAGTCTTTCAGTGTTATCGTTTTTTGTCGTCTTTATGAATGCAGTTATGTTTATTTGTAGGGTCTGTTGTCAGCAATGTTGTCAGCATGTAGTGCATGTGTTAGTAACAGCCAAGGGTGGATAGGCAGCCACAGACACCACTCTGCTGCAAACTGGACTGGAACAAGCCTAAAAAAAAAGCAAACACACACGCACACACAAAGTTACACACTACACAATGGATACATACAGTTACACACTCAGGAAAACAAGTAAGAATTGAAAGATTCAAGGAAGTGGGCTGTCCAGTAGGTGCGAGTTGGGATATACTGTTGATAGCGCTGTATTGCTGTGGAACTGCTGATGGCCTAATGGGTGGGCAATGTATGGTGTGTATGTAGGGAGGAGTCTTATAGTCAATGATCGGGGTGTGCCAGTGTTTTGTTTTATGTTAGGAGGGGATTAAGCTGGTTAGGCAGTGGCTGTGTGAATGTGGGGAAACTGAAACATTACAAAAAAATAATAATAATAATAAAAAAAAATGTAGCTGTAAAAATAATTTGAGCTTCATACCCAAGGGGTCTGCAGCTGATGGGAGGATGACAAGACAACTCTAGATGTGGAAAGTGTGGTGAAGATGGAAGACGGTAGTGGTAGTGGAAATAGTTTATGGTGGAAGACGGGTGACTGTCAGCAGGCTGGACTGGAACAAGCCTAAAAAACACACACAAACATTAACACTAACTTTAAAAACATGACACACACAGTTATTCCCACATCATAAACATGTAGCATCCCATTAAGCTATATTAATACTTCAACACTGTAGCTCTACTTCTCAAGAGTTGAAAGATTCAAGGAAGTGGGCTGTCTAAGTGTGAGTTGGGACACACTGTTGATAGCTGTGCATTGCTGTGGAACTGCTGATGGCCTAATGGGAGGGCAATGTATGGTGTGTATGTAGAGAAGAGTCTTATAGGAAATGATCGGAGTGTGACAGTATTCTGTTTTATGTTAGGAGGTGATTAAGCTGGTTATATGCAGTGTTAGGGACAACAGTGGCTGAGTGTGGGGAAATGGAAACTTCAAACTGACACATTAATACCCAAAAGTGTAGCTACAAAAAATAACAGGGAAATGGAAGACCGAGCGCGGCTTGTGCAAACGCTAATTGGCCTATATTAATTGATGGAGACTGAATTAGCAACTTGTTGAACAAACATGAAAACATGAGACATGAACATAAACTGGATCATAAAAGCAGTACCATGTCAGGAAGTATCTTATAGTTTGTATAATGATACTGGCAATGTCAGGACGTAGCTTTCACACAAGTAACAAAGCTACTAGTTTAGCTACATTTCTGACTATAGCCCAGATATTTTCTAAATCTTGTATTTCAGTTTAGTTATCTTTTTAGCCATGGATGGTGGCAGCTTTCCCACAACCTATTTTACCTGAGCATCACCTCATAACAGCACAATCTTACATTAGGACCTAAAGATCAGTTCTTGCCAATAGTGTGTAATAGTATAAACACTGATGCAATTGTTGCAATGTATATGTTAATGGAAGCACTCTCCATTCTTCCAAGACTAAATGCACCATAGAGAGAAACCATTACCTGCTATTGAAGGTGGAGTACAATAGTTAATTTAGCTGTGAAAATAACTTGAGCTTCATACCTGAGTAGTCTGCAGCAACAGAGGAGGATAGGTAACAGTGATGGAAACAGGTAAAGGTGATGGAAGATGATGGTGCTGGGAGACGGGAGTTGTTGGTGAAGAAGGATGAAGGACAAATGGAGACAAGATGCTAGACAGGATGAAGTCTTAAAAAAGACTGTTAATTTCTGTTTAGAAATTAAAAAGTGTGAAATTGTGACAGTTGAATAAAATATAAAATATTTGATATCTTACTTAACAAAACACAAAATATCATGCATGCTGTAAAATGATCTGAGCATTGCTGCTCTAAACCAATAAGCCTTCCAAGACAAAAAAAACACACTCAGTTTTGTGTCCACATTAAACAAGTGTAGGCCTATATCTTTGTAACATACACCCCAACGACTTGCGCGACCAAGACAGAAACGGACCGACAGAACGCAATGCGACTTTTTTTTTTTGAAGAGTTAATTGCCCGGTCCGTTTCTATTTCAGTCACGCAAGTCGAGTTAACATATACATTGTATATTGACGTTACAAAGGCACACAACGAACGTGTTTAATGTGGACACAGAACATCAAGCTTTCAGTTAGGACACGGGTGTTAAGTCCAGTAGCCGTTGTACCAACGATAACTGCAACATAGCTAGCTAACGTTAACTAGCCAGGTAATAATAGTTAAGAGTGTAACAAGTGGCCACATAACTAGAAGGTTGAATTTGTAAGCAAGCCAAACAACACAACACACAACAAGCACTACTTTGACAGCACAAGTCGAATGAAGCTGAAATGCGCAGGCTGGTAGCTAGTTATACGCCAAAGTCCAGTAGTTACTATGCTAACGAAAACTTCAATAACGCTAGCTTGCTAGCCAGCTAATAATAGCTAAGAGGGTAATGAGCGCCGTTCAACGTCTGGTCGCATTACTAAAAAGTTTAATTTGTAAACAGGCCCAACACAATTTTGACACACAGCAAGCACTCCTTTGACAGCACAAGTCGAATGAAGCTGCAATTAGCAGCCTGGTAGCTAGTTTTACGTCAAAGTCCAGTAGCCACTATGCTAACGAAAACTTCAATAACCCTTGCTACTTAGCCAGCTATAATAGCTAACAGGGTCACGAGCGGCGTGCGATTTTAACCACTTACACAATCTTACAAAGGATAAATTAGCGTTAATATTGCGTGACCATACTTACATTAGGCGTAAAAAAAAAGCTCAGGTGAAAGAGTCTTCGAGTGAAGTGTAGGTCTGTGAGTGACAGAAAGACGGATTGGGTCTCTGACTGAGGCACAATGTAACGTTTGTCTCTCTGAGCAGAATGACTACGACGGCTGTCGGGGCGTACTGTTCTTTTTGTGTGTATTCCTCCGCGCAACTAAATAAACCCTCTTTGGATCAATGTTTCTACTATGTGTTTCTAGCCTACATGCCCTGATTATGTGAAATTTGTGTACTTTTGCTGTCCAAGTTAAATCATTGACTCAATGTCATATATATATATATTGGTTTTATATCAGGTTAAACCAACATTTAATATTGAAACAATGTTTATTTGTTAATTATACATTGGTGGAATTTCAATTGTATTTTTATTTTAATTTAATAAGTTGATATTTATTTAACATTGAAATTGCAACATTACTAATAATTACAACATTGCAACATCAATGTGTTCAATAATAATTCAATTGATACTACCGGAAAAAAATGTTAAGCAACTACCACTAAATAAATAAATAAATAAATAAATAAATAAAATACTGCATCCTGCTACAGACAGGATGTCCATGGCCTAAGTGTGTCTGTTGGGAGGTCAATTTCAATGTATCCTAGTAAAAATAGAAAACAAACTTTTAGGGGCTATTCTACTTTCATGAGTGCCATATTTTTCAGTCCAAAAGGCCTACAACAAATAATTGTTTATTAAAGAATCATTTTAATGTAGGGTGTTTTTGTTGTGTATATAGTAGGCAGATGTATAGTAGTGTGGTTTGAGTGTGTAGTAGGTTAGTGTATAGTAGGGTGGTGTAGTGATAGTAAAGTGAAGCATATAATAGGGTGGTGTAATGGTAGTAGGGTGGTGTATAGTAAGGTGGAGTATGTAATAGGGTGGTGTAATGATAGTAGAGTGGTGGTAGTAGAAGGGTGGAGTATGTAAAAGGGAGGTGTAGTGGTAAGAAAGATAGAGAGAGAGAGATAAAGTGTGTGTGAGAGAGAGATAAAGAGAGAATTGGGAGTATCATAGATAGATTGGCAGATACAGAGATAGATAGATAGAGACAGAGGTAGAGATAGATAGATGGGGGAAAAAGAAAGACAGGTAGAAAGAGAGAGGGAGAGAGGAGGTCTCTCTGTGTGTGTGTGTGTGTCTGTGGCAGAATGAGTGTTTAAGTGTGTGTGTGTGTGTGTGTGTGCGTATGTATGTGTGTGTGTGTATGTGTGTGTGTAAGAGAGAGACAGAGAGAGACAGAGAGAGAGAATTGGGGGTATAAGAGATAGATAAATAGATTGACAGAGAGATATAAATAGATAGATAGAGATAATTAGAGTAGAGATAGATAGATAGAGGGAGAAAGAAAGATAGAGAGAGAGAGAGATAGAGTGTGTGTGTGTGAGAGAGAGAGAGATGAAGAGAGAGAATTGGGAGTATAATAGATAGATTGGCAGATACAGAGATAAAGATAGATAGATAGATAGATAGATAGAGACAGAGGTAGAGATAGATAGATGGAGGGAAAAAGAAAGACAGGTAGAAAGAGAGAGGGGGAGAGGAGGTCTGGTAGTAATGGGGTAGTCGTAAGTAGTAAAAGTAGTGAATTGTAGCATTATATAGTAGTACAAGTCAATAGTATATTATGGCAATGAGGACTTTTAATTTGAAACAGTTAAAACAGGTGGAGTGGCGTAGTGGATGGTAGTCTTCAGTATAAGTAGTTCAATCTGTTGGGGGGGGGGGACCTTGAAACCATTAATAGTAAGGTGGGACTTGAAACTGACAGTTGAGAGCAGGTGCACTCAATTCAAACGAACATTCTAAGACCCATTGTGACTCATCGTTCCAACCGACACTCTAGGATGAAAAGTTTGAGCCTATGGAGAAAAAAGTTTTATAGATAAACTGCCGTAGTTTAAAAAGTGTAAGACTTAGAAGGTTGAAAATTCACAGCGTTCATGGCATGACTGTGCCCTCTGGCACAAAGTTTGATTTAAGTGTCTAGCTTAAACGGTTCAAGCTCAATTAAGTCTGATAGGAGACATGGCATCAGCAGGATTCAGCCTACACTCTAGATTTCCTATTGAAAATGTATAGGGTGAAATTTTTAATAGTTTTTAAGAAATAGATTAAAAAGTTTTAAAGTTATAAATATTAAAAATACATTGCACACGTGTCATGAGCGAGACCTACGAAACAAAGTTTTAACCAAGTTTTTAGGTTAAGCGGTTCGGGCTGAATTAAAGTTGTTGCAGATAATAAGAATAAGACTAGTTCTATCTGTCAGGGGGAACTTGAAACCATTAATAGTAAGGGGGGACTTGAAACAGTTGACAGTTGACAGTTGAGAGCAGTTCAAACGAACATTCTAAGACCCATTATGACTCATCGTTCCAACCGACACTGTGGGAGAGACAGTTTTAGTTAATGGAGACAAAAGTTTTATAGATAAACTGCAACAGTTTAAAAAGTATAAGACTTAGAAGGTTGAAAATTCACACCGTTCATGGCATGACTGTGCCCTCTGGCACAAAGTTTGATTTAAGTCTCTAGCTTAAACGGTTCTAGCTCAATTAAGTCTGATAGGAGACATGGCATCAGCAGGATTCAGCCTACACTCTAGATTTCCCATTGAAAATGTATAGGGTGAAATTTTTAATAGTTTTTAAGAAATAGATTAAAAAGTTTTAAAGTTATAAAGTTGAAAAATACATTGCACACGTGTCATGAGCGAGACCTAC
>JAGFZM010002398.1:488-11470 GCA_017657215.1 Limnothrissa miodon | reverse complement strand
GGGGGGGTGGCAAGTCCACCTTGCGGTTTCTGCCGAGAAAATGCAGTCTAGTTTGCATTGTTGTTGTATGGTAATTGCACAGTAATTGTCTAAAATTACACACTAATTATTTGTAATATGTGGTTTAAAGATAATATTACCACGAAATTGCATACATATTACCATAACATTACCCACTTATTACCGATCTGTAATGTAAAGTGTTACCAGTAATCCCCTAGCACTGCCCCTTTCTGAAAGCTTCAGTTATGTGTTCTTGAACTAAACTAAGCTTTCTACCAATGATCTTTGACTCTACAGCACTCCTAGTAGACATTGAGCAACTAGCTAAGCGTCTGAGCATAGCCTAATTTCCCTTTTGCTCTGCTCCTCTAAAAGGCGGATGAATTCCCAGATCTGTCTCCAGAAACCACATCAGAGGAACAATATATGGAGGAACATGAAAGTATGGTGAAAAAGGTAAGAAGTAATAGTTATTATTCAGAACATGTGACATGTTTTAAGGGTTTTAGAGGAGGAGACAGTGTAGAGAAGTAAATATAATCTGTGAATGTCATGTTTGAGGGCTAGCACATGTTATGCATACTATTTTAATTGATTTCAATTAAAAACAGTGTTGTCAACCAGTTAATTTGTACTTGATTCGTCTTTCCAGAAAACTAAGCGCTGCATATCTGATGGAGTAGAGAGGGAGGAATTGATGGTTGAAGGAGGCCCACAAGGTTCTGTTAGGGTTGGTGAAGGGAATGGCTATTCCAAAGTTATCAAGAGGACAGTCCTGAGGAGTGAGGGGGATCAGACAGAGGTGTGTACTGTATCATGTGTGTCTACATACATGGGTATATCTATGTGTGAATGTGCAGGTATGTGTGTGTTGCACTGACTATGGTTTTATTTATGTTTTATGATGTGAAAAGAATGACTCTGAGGTAATAATGTGCTTTTAGGTGACATTCTGTGAGATGCCACGTGTGTGTCTGCCTGTATCTACCTCTGGAGCAGAGGGTGAAAAGATTAGCCAGGTGGTTGAGGCATTGCTAGTGCAGGGAAAGGGGATGGAGATCCATCATGGAGAACCCACACTCGCCTCTGATCTGCCCTCTGCTCAAAAGGATTTACGTCAGGTCAGTTACCACTCGTTTTTTGAGTGTGCTGGAAAAGAAGACTCCATCCAGGTGTGTTGTCTGAGCTCCCACTGTACTTCACCATGTTTTCACCATGTTCTCTTTCGTTTCGAAGCCGAAACGTACAAATGGATGATGCCTATCATCTCCTACTTTTCCTGAAGTCAACTTTAACTAACCCTTTGAAAAAAGGGCAGTAAACAATACTTAGACAGCCCTGCGTGACGTCAGAGAGTCTATATCTTGACTATCGCTTACGCTTCAGGACCTCTTTGCCTCTTTCACCTCACTCAAGCGGTTACTGAGTCACTCCCGTTTGCCTTTGCAAATATTCTTTTATTCAATGGCTTTTTTGAAAGCCCACAACAACAGCTTTTTTCAAAGCTTAGGATTCCATCCTGCTCCAAGCAACTCACGTCGGGCTCTACCTGGTACCAAGAGTCGTAGGATGGCTACTCGTTGTTGCCCGGACTGCGATCGTGTAATGGCGGCCGCCAACCGCCATGGCATCTGTTTCATCTGCCTGGGGATGACCCAAGCTACGCTTGCCTTCACCCAGCCCGAACTCTGCTCTGCCTGTGATCGCCTCTCTCCCGTGGCGATTGTAAATAGAGCAGACTTTTTCGTGGGTACGACCAGCGGTCCAGGGGCGGTTTCTTCCCCCGTTGACACTGGCCTTCTCCCTCCCCGCCATTTCTCAGTGTCCCCCGGCGTCTTCACACCTGGTTGGGTCGCCCGGTCAGGCTCTGGCGGCAACTCGGCCTGCTAGCTACCTAGCAGCTAGTCAGCTGCCTGCTAGCCAGCTAGCCACGGCTCAGCTCGCTAGCCCTTCAGCTAGCTCCATCGGAGCCGCCTTTGCCCACGCGGCTGAATCTCCGCGCTATTCCGAGGAGGCTGATGACCCCATCATTGAGGCCGTCGATGAAAATGAGGTTGCCTTGTTTCTCTTGAGCCAGACGAAGGGGCTAGCCGCCATCAACTCGCCGCCGCCCGCCCAGAAGACCCACGCCGCTCAGCTTGCTAGCGAGCTAGCTTCTGTGGCTACTCAGGCGGCTAGCAGGCTAGGCCTGCCTTTGCCTCAGCGCTCTTTGGAAGGGCGTTTCGACCCTTTCTCAGGTGCGCTGCCCTCCCCTGCTAGGCCCCTACTTGGGACCTAGCCACTGTCCTGCGCGGACTGGCACGTACGCTCTTTGACCCTCTATCGAGTGCAAGTCTGAAAATGCTTTCCTTAAAGACTGCGCTTTTGCCCGCTTTGGTCTCGGTTTAGCGCGTTAGTGACCGGACTGCGCTGTCAGTCAGTCCTGACTGTTTGGAGTTCACACAGGGGGACGCGCAGGTCACGCTGCGACCGAATCCCTTTTATCGCCCTAAAGTGCTGTCCACTGACCCTCGTTCGAGGGCCATCGAGCTCTCAGCCCTATCTGAGACGGGAGGTTCCATGCCCGTCACTCTGTGTCTGGTCAGAGCGTTGCGTGCCTATCTGACGCGGACGCAGAACATCAGAAAAACGAACCAGCTGTTCGTCTGCCATGGTGAGCGTGCCAAGGGTCAGGCCTTGTCTACCCAACGTATGTCTCATTGGCTTCCAGAGGCCATAGGGCTGGTGTATGAGGCGGCAGGTGTTCCTCCGCCTGTGCATGTTCGAGCCCACTCCACCTGCGGGGAAGCGGCCTCTTGGGCCTTCTGGAAAGGCGTACCTATTCAGGATATCTGCCTGAGCGCTTCATGTGCCTCAGGCAATACCTTTGCACGGTTTTACGCATTGGATGTCACCAGACCGGGCGTGGCAGAGAGTGTTCTCTCTGAGCCCGGCGGTGGTCCATTGGGTCCTTCCGCTTTGGGCCCCTCAGCGGAGGGCTCTTGAGGCTTGGTTGTAGTGATCCATTCGTACGTTTCGGCTTCGAAACGAAAGAGAACGTTACGGATACTGGCGTATCCTCGGTTCTCTGAGCTGGTGAGCTTGGCAAAGAGGTCCTGAAGCGTAAGCGCAGTCAAGATATAGACTCTCTGACGTCATGCAGGGCTGTCTAAGTATTGCCTGCATGTGTCAGTGCGCTTACTGCCCTTTTTTCAAAGGGTTGGTTAAAGTTGACTTCAGTAAAAGTAGGAGATGATAGGCATCATCCATTTGTACGTTTCGGCTTCTCACTCAGAGGACCGAGGATACGCCAGTATCGGTAACGTTTTTCCCTGTCCCAGTGTCTAAGAGGCAGCATGTGTGTGGTTTTCTGCGTGTGTTTGCAGTTTTGCCCTGTACTCTCTTGGTAGGGCTGGGTGATGTGGCAAAAATTTAATCTCGATATTTTTTCCCCATATTGAACGGTAACAATATATATTTCGATATAAGCTGTTAAAGCAACACTAAAGAGTTTTTAAGACCTTAAAATAATTTTTTCAAAATCGTTTTGGTGGTCCATCAACTCATAACAGTATGAACGTTACCTTCTGCATCTGCTCTGGAGCCCTCTATTGGCTGTAATAGCACTAAACAAGTTCGCCCTGTCGGGTCCAGGTTCTGTAGTACAAGTAAAAACTACAGTCGATTGGCTTTGCGGCCAGCCATAGGTTGGAGTATAGCCAGAGTTGAGCTGCCTTGACAGATATATAACGGGGTTGTGTTTGAATTGCAATCATGGCGGAGCTACTAAAGAAAAGAAGGAGATCTGAAGAAACGGGAACCAGAGTGAATATTGGTCCGGCTTTCATTTGTTGGCGAGAGCTGAAGGAGGCTACACATTGCAAAACGCATGGTGACCTAGCTTTGTTGCTACTGGACTTGTAAGTAATAATGGTATATCCGACAGTATTCATCATTGATTGTTTTATCTATCGATTAGCCTGTGATAGCTACAAACAGTGGATGAATTTCATAGTGTTTGTGTTAGCTAAGGCGCTAATGTGGGTAATGCTAGGTACGTTTCCTATATAAGTTGTTTATAGCTTTAGCGCTTTTGAAAGCATGCCATCATCCGTAAGTTGTCAACATATTTATATGTGAGGCGGATATTTGATTGTGAAACTGGTGGATTTAGAAATTAAATGAAAATTGAGTACACATCCATGTTACGGTTGTAAGTGTAACGTTACGCATGCAATCTGATGGGTTAGAAGCTATCTATTTAGGCTTTCGAAACGACAGTTTTGCAGTCTGTTTAGCAAATCTTCATAATTTTTTTCCCGTTGTGGTTTCCCGTTTGTGGTTTAGCATGCATATAATATATATATTATATGCATGCTAAATTATTTACGACAGCAGTAATTCCGGTTTTAACCTGTAGATGGTGCGATTTTGAAACTCTTTAGAGTTGCTTTAATGCTGCCAGCTTTTATAACTACTCAAATAGTTATTTAAGATGGTTGCGGTGACACAGAATAACGAATAACAAGAGATAACAGATAACAAGGAGAACTATTTGCCCTTTGTAGTCTGCGCAGTAACATCCTTGGGGGAGAAGATTTATCAGGAGTGAGGATATTACTGCGGCGAAGGGCTCCCAAGTGTTCTTCCGCCATACATAGTTCTTGTTATCTGCTTAGAAAATTGCTACGTTTTATTTTGTGTCACTACAACCACCTTAAATAACTATTCAAGTATCCTCATGTAAATAGGAAAGACGTGGATTTGCTTGGTGGTTTCTAACTTCAAGGCTGTTTGGTGCACATTGAAAGAACTGGGTTAAGCTAAATGCTAAGAAAGTAGCATCGTGCACCAGAACGGTTCCGTGCATGCACAGAGACAAAACAGGTATGTATCAACTGGTTTAAGTTAGGGGAAGAACATATTTCAATACAGAAGTACGGTTGCATCTCGGTCCCTCTCACAGAATAGGGTGGAGGGCAAGGCTAAATCTTGGTTTAAGGAGTCATAGAACACAGTTTTTGACCATCAGAAATTGTTTTTTGAGGCTAAATAAAAGCGTATGTAAATTTGTACAAATAAAAGTGACCCAGGAGCAATGTTCCCTCTAATTTTTTTATGTGTCTGAGCAAACACAGAAGGTCCCTGAGCACACTGAGGACCACAGTGAGCACTGGTGAGGCCACAGCGTGCACATCACATCAAAATCTTAATTTCAAAGGATGTGCATTTAAATCTCAGTCAAATCTAAATATTGTTAGAGAAAAATGTAGAGACGTCAAAAATCATGTAGAAGACGCAAAGACACATGTGAGTGTGTTGAACTGGAAAGCAAGGACAGGACAAAATGTTTTTTCTAAAAGTGTAGCAAAGTGAAGACATCTGGCCCGGACAAGAGGTGCTGCATGCGACAGCCTTATGTGAAAAGTAACTTTTATGCATGCAACGCCAACCTAAAGAACATACTTAAGGCAGCACCAAAGACTTTTTAAAACTTTAAAATTATGTTTTCAAAATCGTTTCAGTGGTCCATCAACTCATAACAAGGTGGACGATACTTGCTGCATTTGCACTGCGGCCCTCTATCGGCTTTAACGCCACTAAACAAGTTTGCCCGATCAGATACCGATTTGCAGTTCAAGTAAAACTGCAATTGACTTGCCTTATGGCAAGCTGTGATTTTGGTGCTGCTTTAAGTTAGAACAAATGATATTATATTGTATTTTTGATAAATGGCATTTTTGTATCTTTGTCTGTCCAAAAGGTCCAAAAATGTTCACAGAATCAGCATCACAGAATAATCCAGATACTAGAGAAATACCTGAGGGTGTTACCTTTTCAATGATTCAAAAACTATGAGTCTAAAACTATGTGATTTGTGCTACTTACAACTTGGGGGGGAGGGGGGAAATCTGAATTGGGGGTGCGTTTTAAGAGATTAACTAGCTTTAATCAGATTCATGAATGCAAGTCAAGGGTTTTAGTATAAAAGAGGCTCTCAGTAAGTTTGCAGCTTTGGGTGTTTAATGCAGGGTTCAAAAACAGACTTACTGAGCGTGTCTTTAATGGCTCAAGGTTAGGGAATACATCAACATTCAGATAAAGTCAGTCTGTAACCTCACTGTTATGGTTCCTGTGGTTGGGTTGTTGTTCCTTTCTAAACAGTGAGCCCTGATTCCAGTCCCTCTCTCTGTACACCAGGACTCAGATGCGTAAGACAAGCACCCAGAGGCGGACCCTGGTGAAGGATGCCTGGGGTCGGAGGTGGTTCACTATTAAACCACTCTAAGACACCCTGCCTTCATACATCTCATCATGGCATTTCCACCATGTCATCCACCACTACTGTGCAGAGAAAAAAGTGGCCCATTGGGAAGGGGGGGGGGGTGTTTCTCTGCTCATTCCCTGATTAGTCCCAATTAGTCCCCACGCCAAACATGCAAATACGCTATGCACCATGCTCTGCCATCTCTTCCTGTTCAAACATAGGAAAGATCTTGGTTGGAGTTCACAGTCAGGATTTGTTTTTGTCTTTGTTCGTTTATTTTGGCCTTTGTTCGTTTATTTTCAACCTTTTTTATTTATTTATTTTTTTGTTATTGTTTTACGTCACTGTTGTTGAGTTTCAATTTATTTATTTTATTTTATTTATATAGCGCATTTTTACAAAAGGAATGTCACAAAGCGCTTAACACAAGAGGCCCAATGAGCAACAGGGGCAAGGAAAAACTCCCTAGCAGCGTTTTTTTGTTTTTACTTGTTATGGTAGAGGAAGAAACCTTGGGTAGTTCCGACGGCTCAAGGGGCTTTTTAAAAGAAAAGTCTAAAAGGCATTTTTCTCCACACCCTCTTTAGATCTTTCTACTCATAACAAACTGACTCTGGTCTAACAATATGTTTACTGCACTGCCTGTCATAATCACTCTGATAAGCATACAAAAAAGCTGACCTCATCATTTACGATTATTAAAGATAAAGGATACAGCTCTCTGCAAATATTTTCGATTCTTTCATTTACATTATCTAATGGTTGACGCATATCAGATTATCTAGGAGTCATCAAATGTTGTGCTTTTCCTTTTTTGAACTTGTGTTTTAATATACACAGACATGAGTCTATGATGGTCTGTAAGAATTGTATCGCAACTGATCATGTGAAGTGTTAAGTCATCTTCAGTCAGAGTGTTGTGTGTCTGTGTTAACTGTCTTGGAAAGTATATACAATGTGTATTTTTAGAGAAAAAATTACTGTAGTTCACATTAGCTACACATAAGGATTATAGCAGGCATGACTAGTTAGCATTTATCACTTACTATTTGCAAAATCAATTTTAAATTAAAATCTACCTGTATTCCTCAGAGTCTTCCCTGTCAGCCCCTACAGGAGTCCACAGCCACAACCCTGCTCCCCCCACGCATACTTTGTTTTCTGTGTTATTCTGTGACTTTCACTCTTTTGCCATACTTTTCCTTTGCCCTTATTTGAAGGGGCACTTGTAATACCCGAAGATGTAGCAAACTTACCCAAGCCATTTAAAGATTTCTGATGGATGAAGATGAAGATAAGGAGAAACCAGAGGCCTGACCAAGGAAATGTGATTTTTGAGTTTGTTTTTTTTGGGGGGGGGGGGGGTCTGAACTAGTAGGTGTTAACATTTATCTGAGACAAACATTTATCTTATAAGCTGAGACACAACACAGGCAGATTCTTCCTGTGTTGTGATGGTTTGCCTGGCGTGGTTTATATTCAAAAATCTATGTATTGGAACCACTGTTTTATTTTCAGCTACACCCTGGTGATTGTAAAGTAAAATGCATCAGTTGCATGTCTCTCTTGTGTGACCAGTACACAGCAGAGCCTTTTCATCCAGGCTGAAGGAGTCCATTGGCAACTAGGATGTGCTCTACTACTGAGATGTATTGACTGAGTGTGTCTGGAGACTATGAGACTGATGGGTCAACCGTGAAGAAGTGTGGGATAGATGACAACTGTGCTTGAGATACATTTTAGGACACAAGTGGTGACAATGCTGGTTGAACTATATACAGAATGTTCTCATTAATTTTCATTAATATCATTATTTTTTTTTTCTTTTACTGGCGTTATGTGTGTAAAATCAACAACAGGAAAATACTGTGACAGGCTGATTTTTAAATGTATTTCATTGATTTATTTAAGCCAACATCCTCTGTCAGTGTGGTGACAACTATAAACAAATATACAAAAATATATGTATCCATCAGGGCATGTATTCATTTATCTGACTTAATACATGTATTTCATTTATCTGACTTAAACACAATACAATGGCTGCAGTGTGTACATGGCTGACAGAGAATAAAACTACAGCTGTTCATCAGTTTGTCTTCTGTGTTTTGCTATCTCGATAACAATGCCTTAACATGTCTCTCCCTCATAAAGCCAAACAGAGGTAAAAAGCAAAAACTTCTGTGCTGTAGATCCTAAAATGTTCAAGCAGATGTTTCGCAAAAGGAAAAGGCATCACATGCCTTTTGGAAATAGTAACTAGACTTATAACATTAGTCTGCACACCAAGATGGTATACTTAGGATAACAGGCCACAAACCTTTCACTGCTGTATTTCTTGCCAACTTTCTTAGCTAACACAAGTCACAGGATCTATTCTACACTTGGGCCTTGTTAATAAAAACATGCATAGAAACCATGTACATTTGTTCTCAGAACTTTTCTGAAATGATTGTAAGTGAAAAAACGAACAAATGCTCTTGCATACAACAAAAACGAAACAAACTTACACACACACAAAAAAACCAACTATTTGGTTGTAAATCAGAAATCACTGGAATTGTCTGCAGCTGAATATCCGCCCTCAAAACAAACCCACATAATTAAACTAGACTGCATTTTCTCGGCAGAAACCGCAAGGTGGACTTGCCACCCCCCCAATCAAACTACTTGTAAATATTATCATGTTGCAGCGACCAAACTATCTTTTAATGTTATTTTCCATTGCTTTGGATCCAAAACAATAAGTTACTAGCCTGTGATGTCGAACTATTAGCATTTTGGTAGTTTTGAGTTTACTTACTTGATAGAGGCGTTTGTGTGTTATTTTCCCATTGAAAATAAGCATAATACATCCGATCCTGTAGCGATCCCAAAAAAACTTTATTCCTCAAAACCATGGGTAGAAATTAAATGCCCTATATGTCCTCCACATGACTAAATCTGTTTTGTTCACTCAATTTCCTTATTTCTCACGTTTGGTTATTGTTTTGATATAAAGAGACGTTCGCTGAACACACTTCCGGGTTTGAACACGCCGGCAAAAAGCATTAAATCTTCAAAACAGTGGGCATCTTTTGATTGAAAGCTGTTTTGCCCAATAGTATTGAGTCTTAGGTTTCCAATGACGTCTAGGTTGTCCCAGTTTGATGTAAAAGTTTATTTGATTGGTCTACGCGTAACAGTGTATTTGCATTTGAATTGCTTAGCGCGTCACGTCATTACGCACAAGCACGTGTACCTGTGAATGGGATTTCTCACGGTCGGAGAAAATGGAGCGATTCACTCGCGCACAAGTGTTAGAAATGCTTTTTGAAAGCGATTTTCATGATGAAGAGGAGGACATGGAATCGGTCAGCGAGGGTTATCCGGCCAGTATGGATTCCTATGAAGAGGATGAATTTGAGGAAAGGCTAGACTCTGTCTTGGACATGTAAGTGCATGATAAAGGTTGAACAGCTCACTAAACATGATGTATTTAAATTTGTGGTTTGCTGCTCCAGTTCATATTATATATATAGCTGTGTATAAAATGTTTTGAATGGATTTAATTACATGACTTAAGCCCGTGGCTTGTATGAAAATGGTATAGTCTATATAGAACGCAAAATACCAACATAGTTTTGATCAAATTAGCATGTCTTAGCATGTAACAACTTAGTCATTTAAGAAAAAAGAATGCATGGCATAATACATCCATACCCTTATTAATAAGTCCAGTGTTATAGTATTAAAATGCAATATTACTGGGTTAAATGCAATATTTTGGACTAGAGGCCTGCACTCCCGCGGGTGTACCGCGGGACCCAACGCAAAACAGTGCAATGCGGGAAAACATTTGAAAGCAAATCGCGGGCGCGGGCAGGAGCGGGACTGCACTATGTGGGAGCGGGCGGTAGGATGATAAACTGCAGTCCCGCAAACACAATATGAGTGTAAAATAAAATATACAAATGATTAATGTAGTGCCTAGCATACATAATTTGTGCTGAATATTTTATTTACTGTTACTAAAATCATTAAAACTTGCAGATGTAGCCTACCCAGATAGCAAACAGGCGTCGAATCGACATTGGTTGTTGGTTGGAAAGGTAGGTATCCATCAGACGACCGAAATTCAATGATGAATCAACGTGATGGACGGTCTTAGTGGTAAACCCGCGGGAGTGCAGAGCTCTGCGATAAACTTCAAAAAGTTCAGCCAATTAAGAGGCCTTTCAGTGAGATAGAAATTAAGCCAACGTCCCTCTTGCAGGATTTTTGCGGGCGGGAACGGGACAAAATATTGCTGGTGCGGGCGGGAGCGGGAGTGAAAATTACAATTCTTTGCGGGTGCGGGCGGGAGCGGGACTGATAATTCTGTCCCGCGCAGACCTCTATTTTGGACATGGAAAAAATACAGAAAAATATGTAATTTGCTCTTTTCTAATTTGACCTTTTTTGTTTCAGTGTGTGTCCTCATGAAGACACATCTGGCCCTTCCTCCTATGTTCCATCAGCCGAGTTCCCCACTTTAGCTGCCGCTGCCCAGTCCACGCACCCCAACGGAGCTGTTGACCCCACTGCTGTTGGCATTGCTGCTGTCCAGTCCGCGCGCCCCCATGGAGCTACTGTTGCTGCTGCCCAGTCTGTGTGCCCCAACGGAGCTGCCGCTGTCCAGTCCACGCGCCCCAACGGAGCTGCTGCCGCCGTTGCTGCTGCCCAGTCCATGTGCCCCAACGGAGCTGCTGCC
>JAGFZM010002397.1:0-10266 GCA_017657215.1 Limnothrissa miodon | reverse complement strand
CCTTTCCCTCTCCCTCTTTCCTTACACCTCATTATGATTTTTCATGAATTTCATTATTTATTTAATTTATTCATTTAATAAATTATTTATCCAACAATTTTGATTTATTTATTTTGACCAGAATCTTTCTTTGAAATATTTCACTCCCCCTAGTTTATTTGGGTTCTTCATTATGGGTTGAGTTTTTCTTTAGTTTTAATGATGCACTTATTTTGGGTTTGAATTCTAATTTTGCTTTTCAAAGGATTTATTTATATATGTGTGTGGTGTGAAGGTGTTGGTCTTTTGTGTGTGTGTGTGCCTTATGGGCCTTTTGATAAAGGATCACTATTTGAGTAAGCATATTTCGAAGAAATTATTAAGGGTCCCTCGATTATTAACCCATTGCTTACAACCGCACACCTCCGTATCCCCGAGCTTTCTCCAATACCTTTTCCCCTCATTTAGAAATTTAGTTTAAATTTAGTTACAGTCATCAATTCATTTATTTATTTAAAACCCACTACCCCTCCTTTAAAGCACTTATTCCCCCAATCTCCCTACCTGAATGTTTTGTGATGTATGTCTGGTTTACTTCTTTCATTCCATACTCACCTTAGATCCATAAACACTCTCTGCTCCTCTTCTTCCTCTCCATGTTCTTCCATCCTCCACTGGGGGTCTCCTCAAGCTGATTTCCGCCACCTAAAAATAAAAAGAAAACACAATTAAAGTTTGCATAAACAATTGCTATTTCTATTTTTAAACATCATACCAATAAACAATATTCAATTTTTACAATAAGTTTTTCCTCCATTCTTCATACTTACCTGCTTTACTTACCTGATTCGAGGTTTTGGCGCCATCTGGTGGATAACATTAACCATACTTACCTGTCTCCATTCTCAATTGGTACCTTCTCAACATCATAGCATCCTTTTCCGTTCATCCGAGGTCTTCTTCCTAAAAAAAAAAAAAAAAAAAAAATTATTTTCCCCCCCCCAAAAAAAAAAAAAAAAAAAAAAATGGGAGAAGTTTATAAGTTCATTCTGTACTCATTGGAAGAAAATTATAAAAAGAATTAGAGGCTTTATTAAAGACAAACCCAAACCTACTTGGGCTGTAGGATACACCTCCTCCTTTCAGTCTTTAACCTCTTTCACATCTTCTTCTTTAAACTGACACAAACTTATACAGATTAACATCACAAAACATTCCCAGTAATAAAAATATTCCCCATTCCCTTCTTTTGTCCTGTTCTTGATTTGTTGTTTGTTTTAAGTTATCCGACCTCCCCCTTATTTCATAAAGGTTATCCATGGCAACAGTAACTGATCAAAGTTTACTTTTATTAGTAACCAATAAAATGAAAACCAGGCCTGTGCCATAAAGGCCAATAGGTTTTAAGGCTTTATAAGCTATCCTATTGCCCTTTTTCTCTCACCTCAAACCTAACCCTAACCCTAACCCTAGGGGTTGGGAATTAAGGAAACACCTTACCTAGGTCCTAAGGATGTTTCGAACCCTAATTTGGGACAAGTTGGTTTTCAAGGAGAAACTTGGGATTCTGATATCAGAATGAAGGTAACATCTAACCCAAACCCAAACTCTAACCTTAACCTGGATTCGGGATTGTTTGAGATTCGAAGGGAAGATTGGGTTTCTGATATTAGTAAGATAACATCTAATCTAGATCTAGTTATTGTTCCTAACCCTAATCTAGAATCAACTGAGATCCAGAGGGAAGTTTTGGGGTTGGGAATTAAGGAAACACCTTACCTAGGTCCTAAGGATGTTTCGAACCCTAATTTGGGACAAGTTGGGTTTCGAGGAGAAACTTGTGATTCTGATATCAGAATGAAGGTAACATCTAACCCAAACCCAAACTCTAACCTTAACCCGGATTCGGGTTTGTTTGAGATTCGAAGGGAAGATTGGGTTTCTGATATTAGTAAGATAACATCTAATCTAGACCCAGTTATTGTTCCTAACCCTAATCTAGAACCAACTGAGATCCAGAGAGAAGGTTTGACTTCAGACACTAACACAGGAGATATATTTAATCAGGATTCAAACACTGAATTGATTTCTAATTTAGGGGTGAGGGCTAGGATTCAAGGGGATTTGGAAGGGACGTCTCTTCTAACATGGGAGAAAGACTCTACTCTGGCTGCAACTGTACAATTAGATTCGGGTACTTTGGTCGAGGTCTATCCAGAAAACACAACTGGAGGGAAAAAGCAGGTCTGTCCGATTGAAGTACATCTACCTTTAAATGAGGATTCTTTGGACAGGGACCTAAGTCTCCAAGTCAGGTTTGAATTGAACTTGATGGAAGAATCAGATTCTGAAAATGGTAACTCTGAAGTGGGAGGGAGACCAGAGAGTAGGAATCGATCCACTTTGGAAATAAGACCTCTACCTAGAACTAATGTTGCAGTTGAACAGCCAGAGGAGCACAACTTTGATGAGACAGACTCAGAAAATGAGGAATTGGAAAAGAAAACAATTACTCGACACTGTAACACATTTCAAAAGTTTGTACAGTGGAGAATGGAGGTTCAAGAATCGGTGGTAAAAGTGGGGGATTCTAATCTATCGCGTGTCAAGGAATTTGATTTCCCTCAAGTTCAAATAGATAGTTTCCCTGGGGCGCAGATTCTCCATATTAAATCTATTTTAGAGAATCTTGACCCTTACTTAACCACACAGAAGGTTGTTTTGTCGATAGGTCTAAATAACTGCCTTAGAAACAACAAGCTTACTACTATTCAGAAGCAATTTGGACAGTTGATGACACAAGCCAAAACAACTTTTCCTAGAGCAGAAATCTTCATTCCTTTAATCCAATTCTCCTCCCAACTTCCATCGATGGTACAATCTCTATTGTCTGAAGTTAATCTCTATTTAGAGAAAACGTATAGAACATTAAGAGGTATTGAACCTAGCTTATTTAAAGTGAATAGAAATGACTTAATCCGCTGGACAGAAAGTACAGCAAATAGAATTTTAGAAAATTGGATGTCACAGTTAAACTAAATAGAGGGGGACCTAGATATGTTTTAAAGCCCAACTCCAATATTTTAAATCTTTCAAATACCTTTTCTTTATTGGATGATGAAATATCACTTTTAGAAAAAGGCTTGTTCTTTATCCCAACTCCATCTAGAATAGAAAAACATAAGTTACAAAGAGACCTATATAAATATAATAGAAAAATAAAAATATTAGATCACTTTAATTTCGAGACTGACTCTTGCTTGGAACCCTTTACCAATCCCTCCACTTGGGAGCCAGAATGGGATTTGGTTTCGGAACCCATTAAAGAATCAATCACACGAGATCAAAGAGAACTTACGAGAATCTGTTTTCAAAGACAAAAGAAAGATAATCTGTCAGTAGGTGAAAGAAGGGCACTAAAAAGATTAGAACAAAATCAGGATATAGTAATAAAACCAGCTGATAAGGGATCCAAAATAGTAATAATGGATAAACAGCAATATTTAACAGAAGCATTTAGACAGTTAGAAAATAAAAAACATTATTTACCGTTACAGAGTCCGCTCCAATTGGAGACACAGAAGATGATGCGAGGGATTGTTAATAATTTATATGAAACTAAGTATATAACAGCAAAACAAAAATATTATTTGTTGGGGGAGGATCCGCCTCGTCCAAGGAAATTTTATCTTTTACCAAAGATTCATAAAGATCCAAAGACTTGGACTGTGCCTCATAAAATTCCACCTGGAAGGCCGATAGTGTCGGATTGTGGGAGCAAATCCTATAGAATTGCAGAGTTTATTGATTTCTTTTTAAATCCCTTATCTCAAACACACAGGAGCTATATCAAAGACACGTATGATTTTGTGAATAAGCTTACACAGGTTAAAATTCCACCAGGGGGGAAATTGTTTACTATTGACATTGACTCCTTGTATACTAATATCCAATTGGAATTAGGTTTAAGTGCGGTTAAAGAAATATTTCAAAAATATCCGGATGCAAATAGACCAGATAGTGCCCTTCTTAAACTTTTAGAACTGAGCCTCACGAGAAATGATTTCGAATTCTTTGAGAAACATTACTTACAGATATACGGAACAGCTATGGGGAAGAAGTTCGCTCCGGCATATGCTAATATTTATATGGCAAGTTGGGAGCATACTGTCTTTCCTAAGTGTACCAAGGTCCCGAGTTTTTATGTTAGATTTCTGGATGATATTTTTGGGATATGGGATGGGTCAGAGACTGAATTGAGTGAATTTGTGGAAGTTCTGAATATGCATCACACTTCTATTTCAGTAAAATACAATCTACAATCTAATAAGATTGAGTTTCTGGATACAGAAGTGTATATTATTAGGGATGGGGATGGATGGGGTAGGATGGGAACAAGAGTGTATTTCAAGCCAACGGATAGCCATGCCTTATTATATAAAACTAGTTTTCACCCTAGACATACCTTTAGGGGAATCATAAAATCACAGTTGATTAGATTCCACAGAATTTGCACAGAACTAGAAGATATGGAAATGGCTACTAAAACCCTTTTTAAGGCCCTAAGACACCGAGGCTATAGCCAAACTTTTTTAAGGGGAATTAAAAGTGAGGTTAGACAAATCTTTGAGAAGGGATTTAAACCCAAGAACAAAGATAAGAACTCAAATTTAATTCCTTTTGTTTCCACATTCTCCCCAGCTTCTCTGACCCTAAATCAAAGAATCAAAACAAGTTTTCAGAATTTGCAGGACAAAATGAGTCCATTGTCACAATTTAGAGCAATAGCAGCCTTCCAGAGAAATAGGAATCTGAAGGATTTATTAGTTCAGGCTTCCTTAACTAAGGCACCTAAAAAAGATAGTTGGAGTAAATATTTTAAAACTTATTCTTTTATTAAAAATAGACATACTCGACTAGGTGCACCAATTTTTATTACTTCTACACGGGAACTAAAAAATGTTGTTTACTGTATTGAGTGCGGCCTCTGTGGTAGACTGTATATTGGGCAAACCAAAAATAGTTTATTACAGAGACTCAAGCAACACTTATACTCCATTGAAAAAACTAAAACATCTACGTATCTTTATGACCATTTTAGACAACATGATATCTCTTTTCTTTCCATTATTGGACTAGAAACAGGGTCCTGGTGGTCAGATAGACAAAGAATAAGAAAAGAAGTCTTATGGGTTAAAAAATTAGATACATTATACCCAAATGGGCTTAATCATATCATTTAAAAGCTCATGGAGTAAAAGATGCGGTTGTTGATAAAACCTGATTAAAAAGCAAGTTTGGTTAGTGAGTAAAAGGAATTATGAGCCCGTGCATTTCTGACCCTGTGCCAGGGTTTAGATTTATGTTTCCCTAACCTAACCCAGAACAGTTAACCCAACTAGAAACCTCGCACTGGATTGAAGATTTCCCCTTGATTTTGCCCCCTGGATCCACGCGTGTCTATTCCCTGGACAGAGATAAGATTACACATACACTGATTTTGATGCACTTTTACACACACCAAGGACAATTTCTTTTCTTTTAAATATTTTGTTTGGACTTCGTTTTTATTTGATACTTTTGGGTAAAAGAGCTCTTATTTTGTTTTGTTTATTATTTATTGATGATTATTTATTAATTTATATTAATAAATGTATTGTATGTATTTTACTTATTTAAAGAAGTGTCATTGTCAATTTACTTCCCCCTTCTTGGAGTCGTATCTAGAACTGGCCTTAAGACTATCTTATCCCTAAAAGCATCTCCTCTTAGTCTTTTCTAAAAGTAAAGTAAAGGGGTGCTACATCAACATTATGTATAACTAATAAACTCAACACATAGTTTGGGCAAATAGGAAAATAGAATAGACCAAATAGTAATCTGAATGATTGTTTCATTTGGATGAAGAACAAAATTGCTGCCCTTCAGTGCGGTTATGACTTATGCGGTTCTGGTCCCCATTGATTTCTTTGAGGGGATGATATCTGGTCCCCATTGATTTCTTTGAGGGGATGATATCTGTAGAAACAATCACTGACACTACTGGTAAAAAAAGAAAACAAGTTAAAACACAAATCAAGGGATATTCCACGTGGCTGAGTCATAAGGTAGGAGGAAGTACTCCTAATACAAGTCTCCTAATAAAAGATAGCCTGTTAGCCTTGTTTCATTAAAAGAATTCCCCCGAGTATTAGGTGTCTCTTCTCTCTGGCACCCCCTGTTAGTTTCCTGTGATGGCAACACCAGGGGACTATAAATTGCCTCAAGACCCAAACTATACTATGTATATATCATCTGTATTAGCATCTTGATGAGGATGTATTCTCTCTCCTCCTCTGGCTTCTTTGATTTCCTCTGTCACCATTACCAGTGCAAGCCATTCATGAAAGCTCAATAACTTCTTTTAATAAAGACTCCCATCAAACAATTATTATGCCACACAATCTTTATTTAATTTTGAAGTAATGTGATTAATTAAAGAGAAACACACCAGTGGTCATTTAGACAATGATTCCTAATCTGCTAATCTATGACACTGGCCTTAATTCCTCATTCAGGGCATGAATCAGTTTTTCGGACATGACCAAATCTGGTCTATATTTCTCATTATCTTTAGGTGTCCGTCATCTGTCACCTGCAGATAGGGGTGAGCAGGGGTATGCTGCGCAGTATTAGTTGACCACACAGGTTTCTTGAAGTCGTCATACATGACCAGGTTCCCACTTTCCAACATCACCATGTAATTGCCTCCCTTCCCGGCAGTGTCACTCTCCCACAATGTCTCTGTGGCTGACAAAACAAAATTTCCATCTTCCTGTGAACGGAAAAAGCACAGGTTAGAGCAAAGCTTTAAGTCACAGTGAGAGCTGGAACTTTAGTTTACATTTGATAATTTTGGGGGCAAAGTCTACCTGAAACTCTGCTCTTGTCATCCCATTTTGTGATACCAGTTTCTCTTTTATATACAGTTTTTCATTTGTTTTAAGAGTATCTCGATTCATCTCCTGGGAAAAAAAATGTGTCAATGATATACAGTTCCATACAGGCAACAAAAACAGAAACTGAGCTTAAAAAAAGGGCTTAGTGTGACATGTTCATCAGAAGTAACATGGTAGAAACCAGAGCAATGCAAAACAGAGAAACCTCAGACCCATAGCCCTGCTGTTTGCAATCGTAAGAAGAATGTGTTTGCTATTTGTCTCCGAGCTTCTTTTAACCCAGCCCATGGAGACGGCAGCTTTTTAAACACACAACAAATGACACATGAAGCTTGCAGGGATCATGTCTTAAGAGAAATGACCCTGATGCGCATACTTACGAGCTGAGCACTGAGCAGATGATCGCTGATGGTTAAAGAGACACACAGACTGTGTGTGTGAATGAGACGCTCACAGACTGAGTGTGTGAACAAGAATGATGGGAGTTATTGAGGCATGAGGCTGGTTTTATAAGTCACTAAAGGTGATGATCAGATAAACCTTTGAGGAATGTGGGTAAACACATAACCATTCCCCCATGTTTTTATCACATGATTCTCGGAATTGTGTATTCTCCAGAAAATGAATTGTTGCCCAACATATATTCAATTGTTCATATCAATTTTATTTTGTATAGCGCATTTTACTAAATGCATGTCTCAAAGCGCTTAACACAAAGAGCACCAATGAGCAACAGGGGGAAGGAAAAACTCCCTAGCAGCATTTTTTTTTACTTGTTATGGTAAAGGAAGAAACCTTGGGCAGTTCAGACTGCTCAGTGGGTTCACTAAAGTGACATGAGTGTCAAAGTCAAATGTCAAAAGTCAGTTTTATTTGTCAATTTCTTCACATGTTCTTGACATACAAAGGAATCGAAAGTACGTTTCACACTTGTCCCATGCGCAGACGTTGACAACGTGCAGATGCACAACAAAAACACTTCTAAATAATAAGGTAATGTTAAGTAAAAAAAAAGTGCAAGTAGGCTTAGGGCATTATACTTAGGTAACATACAGGATATAACAAGACAAGACATAACACAAAGTAAGTGTTCCAACAGTGTACACTTGGAAGTAGTTGTTTTTAGTGCAACACAAGATTGTAGCAGCAGTAGTAGTAATATAAATAGTGGTAAAAAAGAATACTAAAATATATAGCAGCAGGTGTGTGCAATTAGCAATGCAGAGGTAGTTGTTTTCAGTCAAGAGTGTTGTTTTTAGTTCTTAGTTCAGAGTGTTTCCTTGTTAGCAGCAGGTGTGTGCAATTTGCAATGCAGAGGTAGTTATTTTCAGTCAAGAGTGTTGTTTTTAGTTCTTAGTTCAGAGTGTTTCCTTGTTGGGGAGTGTGTGTGGGTTGGGGGTGGGGGTGGGTAGAGTTCAATCTGTCTTCCTATACTCCTGCCAGTCCGGTGGTTCCGCTGGCTGGGAGCCGGGAGGGGAGAGAGTTCAGCAGTCTCACAGCCTGGGGGATAAAGCTGTTGGTGAGCCTGGTGGTGCGGGAGCGGAGGCTTCTGTATCTCTTTCCAGAGGGCAGGAGGCTGAACAGACAGTGTGCGGGGTGGGTTGCATCGTTGACAATTGTGATGGCTTTGCGGGTGAGGCGGGTGGTGTAGATGTCTTGCAGGGAGGGGAGTGGTCCGCCAACTATCCTCTCAGCTGTTCTAACGATGCATTGTAGAGCTTTTCTGTTGTAGTCAGTGCAGCTACCGCCCCACACAGTGATGCAGCTGGAAAGGATGCTTTCAATGGTTACTCTGTAGAATATAGTCAGGATGTGTGGTGGGGCGCTTGCTCGCTTAAGTTTGCGCAGGAAGTAGAGGCGCTGTTGTGCTTTCTTGGCCAGTGATGTGGTGTTGGTAGTCCAGCAGAGGTCCTCACTGATGTGCACCCCCAGGAACCTCCGCGATTGCCCCGCTTCCTTGTCCTAGCGCACCGCTTTCGACGCCACCTTGTCCGGGGAGGGGTTGCAGGCGAGTCCGGTGAGTTGTTAGGCCAGCTAGCTGGCTGTCGCAGAAGTCCTATCTCCTTTAGCATGTTCAAAACTTGGCAAATCTTGCTTCTCCGATTGTGTAGGAGAGCCTGACGACTGTACACATATTCCAACGTGGACTGATGAGAAACACTTGCAGAAAGACACAGAAAGACACACAAACAAAACACCGCATTTTCGGGAGAGCGCAAGGTCGCTGCGTCTACACGTGCCGCCATCTTGGATTCAACTTTGTGAATCCAAGACGGCGGCGTGTGTGTGTGTGTGAGAGAGAGAGAGTGTGTATGTGTATGGGTGCGTATGAGTATGTGTGGGTGTGGGCATCCCAGCATTCATGAACTGCCATGCCAAACAATTCAATTCAATTCAATTTTATTAATATAGCGCTTTCGTGCCTCTAAGTCATTTCTAAAAATAGGCCAAAACCAAAACAAGTTCTGACCCTAACCGGTCGATGGGGAATTAAAAGACGAGTCTAATGCACTCAGTTTCATGCCTCTAAGCCATTGCTAAAGTGAACGCAAAGTCGTAGAGACATCAAACCACTACCGCAGTAAAGATCCACTCTTATACACCATCCGAACAAAGTTTCAGACCTCTAGCATCAACCCACATTCAAGTTGAGTCGAGAGGCCTCTAATGGACTCACGGTAAAAGTTTCCTAGGGAAGTTACTTTGTTCACGACCAATGGAAACTCCAGGTGGGAAAAATACCAAGTGTGGAGTCAGAAATTTGGACACATAAAAGCTATACCAATCGACTCAGGGACACTTGACACGTGATGTGACAACTTTGGTGAAAATCCACTTTGGACTCCACTTTACAATGGAAGTCAATGGGAAAAACACATTTCCCGCCATAACTCTTGAACAGAAGGTTCTAAAGACTTGCAAGTGTGATCTGCCCACCCTAATTCGGGGTCGCTGAACACATAGATACCCTTGTCTTTTCTGTGCGACTTACCCTTCCAGAGATATGGCGATTTTAATGTTTCAATCGACGATTTCCGGTACTTCCCAAGGTCCGATCCGGACGACTCATAGATCAATCTAATGGTCTTGCAGAGAGGTCTCTGCGGGAGATACGGGCCATTTTCCAGTCGCAGGGGGGTGCGACTTGTGGTATTTAAGGTATACCCTAACCCTAATCCTAAATACATTATCATTAATGGCTGTTATGTTGAGATATTTTCAGAGGCCAATAAATCTATACTGATATACTCTGCAAAGTACATTTTAATTTCTATGGTGTCACATTAAAGTGTTACATGAATGTTAACCTAATTTTATAACCATTAAACTATAAGGACAAGACAATATG
>JAGFZM010002396.1:0-12939 GCA_017657215.1 Limnothrissa miodon | reverse complement strand
GTAGCATCGGTGTTCTGGAGAAACTGGTATGTTATCCTGGAGTTGTGCACGGAGTCTGTGTCAATGGCAATCACTTTGGCAATCAGAGATCCTTTATCTGTGTTCCTCGGAATCTTTTCCTCGACCACGGTGCCATGCGCGCGCCATGGAGACACTATCACTGGAGTGTTGTCATTTTGGTCCACAATGATGATATGAACAGTGACATTACTGCTGAGAGGAGGAACGCCTGAATCTCTGGCCTCGATATGGAAGAGAAATTCTTTCTCTATTTCATAATCAAATGTCTTCAGTGCGTAAAGATTGCCATTCTCTGGGTTAATCGAGAATAACATAGACATGGATGTGTTTGCTATTTCCTTTTCTATGATAAAATAAACAAGATATTGATTTTCATGTAAATCTGGATCTAAGGCCGTAATTGATGCAAGAAGTGCACCTGGTGCATTATTTTCAGCGACTGGTATTGTGTAGAAAGTCTTGTTAAATCGAGGAACATTATCATTAATATCAATGAGTTCTAAAGTTATAGTTTCATTATCTGATAAAGGAGGAGTACCCCTGTCCGTTACAGTGAATGTTATGTCATACTCAGGAACTTTTTCTCGGTCCAATGGGGTCTTAACAACTAATTCATAGTAGGTACCTGATGACTCTCTTAGTGAAAACGGTAAATTGTTGTCAATTTTTATGTCAACGACACCATTTTCTCCAGAGTCCTTATCACTGACACTTACAACTGCAATCACGGTGTCGACCTCAATATTTTCCTTAACTGTACTTTGAAATGATTTGACTGAAATTTCTGGATGGTTGTCGTTCATGTCGGTAATTAGCACAGTTACTTTGCATTGTCCTGACAAAGGACTTGCGCCTTTATCCTTTGCTATTACCTCCATGTCATAAATTTTAAAGTCTTCGTAGTTAACCATGTCTTTTACTCTAATTTCACCATTATCAGGATTTAAAGTGAAAGTCTGTTGTGCTTTCTCTGAAGTGTACAAACTGAAAAGATAAGTGATATCTGCGTTTGTGCCTTCGTCTAAATCGGATGCATTTAATTTTATAACCAGACTTCCTAAAGGAGAATTTTCGGACAGATTAATTGCATAGCTTTCCTTGTGAAACCGTGGGGCGTTGTCATTTGTATCCAGAACTCGAACAATAATGCTGGCTGTTCCCGACCTTGCTGGGGTCCCACCGTCCACAGCAGTGAGTATTAAATTGTGGACATTTTGCTGTTCTCGGTCTAGGGGTTTTGTCAAAATTAAGTCCGCGAACTTTGATCCGTCTCTTCCAGTTTGTATTTCAATGTTGAAATGATCGCTCTCACTAAGGTGATATGTTTTTATTGAATTCGATCCGATGTCAGGGTCCACTGCATTGTTTAAAGAGAATCGCTCGCTCACTGGGGTGGATTCAGATATGTCGAGATGAATAGTATCTCTCCGAAAACTTGGTTCATTGTCATTGATGTCCATAATTTCCACTTCAATATTAAATATACGAATTGGATTTTCGATTGTAGCATCTAGTTTCAGAACACATGTTGTGGCTGATTTGGAGCTACAAAGATACTCTCTATCAATTCGATCAAATATAAAAATCTCACCAGTGTCTTTGTTTATCTCGAGGTATTTTTTGTTTGCAATATTGTCCAGACGTATCTTTCGTCTGCTCAGTGTTTTCACATCAAGGTTCAAATCTGCAGCTAAATTTGCAACAACAGAACCAATTTCCATTTCCTCGGAAACAGAATAGTGCGTAATGGCAGAAGCTGAGATGAGAAAGGAGAAGGCGAAGAAAGCCGTGACATACCTCTTTCGCCAGTTATTACACCTCTCCATTGCTATCTTCAAAATATTGGTATTCAATGTGCTCCAGATTATCGCGAATATGCCAGTAAAATGAGTCCCTGATGCTTGTCGCCATAAGCAGGTTTTATTTCCAAGGTGCAGTCTCGTCTTCTCATCGAGCATTTGGTCACAATAATAGTGAAAAATTCTCAGTGACGCAGTGATACGTCATACGAGTACAATTTGCTGATAAATAGCGACCCTTTGTGAAATACCTTTAACGGTGCAGTTCTACAGCCTACAATACTGTCGCTCGCGTGTCAACTTCAGATACATTCAGGAATACCTAACAATGGCGATTGACCAACACGTTTAACAATCTGAAAATTAAATGAACAAGACAGAGACAGAAATAGAAAGCTTATTTCTCACCTGCAGCGTAGATGCGGCTGAGTCGCTGGTTTCGCTGGTAAGCCCTGTACCTCTTGGTATACTGGAGACAATATAGCGCGATCCTTTTGGCACCGGCTGTCTTACCACTAACTTTCCTTTGCGTGTTTCCGCAAGGAACAAACTGTACCAATATGCATCGTTGGAGACCAAAGTAGAGTCTGCAATAGTGGAGTTCCTCTCGCTGATCACACTGTTCCTACTAGGAGCAGCCGATTTGCTGGGCTTTGGTTTCTGACACTTCAGTACGATGGTGACCAATATGGTGATGAGTAAAAGAAATGACACTGAACCAAGTCCAATCACTAGATAAAGATTCAAATCCGAAAATATGTCGTATTCCAGTGGTACTTCAGTCATGTCAGCATATGATTTCATAGCAGTCTCTACTGTGGAGAGCTTGATGGTCACGGTGGCTGAGAGTGCAGGCTCTCCATTGTCCTTGGCGATCACCACTAAGCGCTGGTGACGCGCGTCTCTGTAGCTGAACATTCTCATAGTCCGAATCTCTCCATTATATTGGTCCAGGCTGAATAAAGTAGCATCCGTATTTTGTAGAAACTGGTAGGTTATTCTAGAATTATGCACCGAATCTGTGTCAATGGCAATCACTTTGGCGACAAGAGATCCCTTATCGGTGGATCTTGGAATCTTCTCTTCCACTACTGAGCCATGCGCGCGCCACGGAGAGACTATTATCGGTGTGTTGTCATTCTGGTCCATGATAATGATGTGAACTGTCACGTTACTGCTCAGTGTAGGAACACCGGAGTCTCTGGCCTCTATATGGAAAAGAAACTCTTTCTCTATCTCATAATCAAATGTCTTTAATGCGTAAAGATTCCCATTCTCGGGGTTAATAGAGAAGAGCATGGACATGGAGGTGTTAGCGATTTCTTTCTCTATAATAAAATAAACTAAATATTGATTTTCATGTAGATCTGGGTCGAATGCAGAAAGTGAGCTTAACAAAGCCCCCGGAGCGTTATTTTCCATGACAGGTATAGTGTAAAAGGATTGTGGGAACTGAGGCACATTATCATTAACGTCGAGTAGTTCTAATGTGATAGTTTCATTGTCTGATAAAGGCGGAGATCCTCTATCTGTCACTGTAAAAGTGATATCATATTCTGAAACTTTTTCTCGATCTAATGGCTCTGACACAATCAACTCGTAGTAATTGTCTGAAGATTCCCTTAACGCAAAAGGTATTTTTGGGGGGATATGGATATCAACTTCACCATTGTCCCCTGAATCTTTATCACTTACACTTACTACTGCAATAACGGTATCTACTCCCACATTCTCTTTAATGGGACTTTGGAAAGATTTTATTGATATTTCAGGATGGTTGTCGTTCATATCTGTAATTAGAATGGTTATTTTACATTGACTGGATAGCGAATTTACTCCCTTATCCTTTGCGATGATCTCCATGTCATAAATTCTGAAATCCTCATAATTTATCATTTCTTTAACTCTGATTTCACCTGTATTTGAATTTAAACTAAATGCTTGCTGTGTTTTCTCGGATGTGTAAAGACTGAATGAGTAAACAATATCAGCATTAGCCCCCTCATCCGAATCTGTTGCATTTAGCTTCACTACCAAGCTACCAATTGGAGAGTTTTCAGCGAGTGTTATGGTGTAGCTTTCCTTGTCAAATTTAGGGGCGTTGTCGTTAGTGTCAAGCACCCGAACAATGATGCTGGCTGTTCCAGAGCGAGCAGGGATACCGCCATCTACAGCAATAAGCACGAGATTATGAAGAGCCTGTTCTTCGCGGTTAAGAGCTTTCTTTAAAATTAAATCTGCGAATTTAGATTCATCACGACCAGTCTGTATCTCAATGTCAAAATCTGAACTTTCACTTAGGTAGTAGTTTTTTATTGAATTTGTTCCAATATCAGGGTCTACAGCATTGCTTAGCGAGAAGCGTTCGCCCACTGGAGTGGACTCAGAGATATCCAAATTTATTGTATCACGGCGAAAAGACGGCGAATTATCATTTATATCAGTAATTTCTAATTCTATGTTAAATATTCGGACTGGGTTGTCTAAGATGACCTCCATTTTTAAGAAACATGTTGTCCTGGAAAGGCATAAGTATTCCCGGTCCATTTTCTCTAAAATGAAAAGCTCACCGGTGTCTTTGTTCACCTCCATATATTTCTTGTTCGCAATAATGTCTAGTCTTATTTTACGTCTACTCAGTGTTTTCACATCCAGACCCAAATCCGTCGCTAGATTTGCCACAATTGACCCTACTTCCATTTCCTCGGGAACTGAATAGTGAGTTACGGAAATTACAGAAGTCAACATAGGAAAGACCAAAATAAAGAACAAAACGTACCTCCTCCAATGACCAAATGTCGAGTACATATCCACTGTAATTGAGCTCCGAATGTTACAGCGTAATGAGTGAAAACGTTTTACGATGAACAACCCAAAACGAGTCAAGTGGATACGATTGTGCAAATTTAGAAGACATAAAACGACATCGCCTCGCCACGATACTGACGCACACAAAGAACGGATTTTTTATGGCGAAGTGTGATGTGTGATTTGCTGAGTTTTTTTAGGTGAACAGCGACTCACTGCGTGACTACCAAGGCAACACAGGAATGAGCTAATATTTCGGGGAAAAATTATGTGCTTAAGATTTATGTAACCTTCACTTACACCAACAGATTACAAGTATCTAACTACGATTCAATGGGTGCAAGCAATCCAAAGTATGATGCTAGGGTCTAACTTGTACCTACAACTGTAGCCTATTAGCAGTCAACGTGATTAGGCTATACCATTAACATAGTTATTTTGAGGTAATTTTGATGTAAAGTTGTTGACATTAATCTTTTTGCAAATAAGGGTTAATCGCCATGCTCACGTCAGTTAACATGTGTATATTGTGTATAAAAACTTCACAAGCATACTAGAACACCAGTATTTCAGCACCATAGTGCTGGACGGCATCTTTATCAACCATTTTTATCCTCCGTTGCCTATTTTCAGTTCAAAGTGCGTCATCTCAAGGTTGCAAACACAGCACAGAGAACACAGACTAGGACAAATGAATGATTTTTGCATCAGTGTGTTATGGCCCTGGAAGTGCAACAAGCAGCCTTGGACTATATCTCAAATGATGAACAGATTTACAGGGGAACGACCTCTGCATGAACAGACTCTGAGCAAACTGCAATATATTAAGATGTGCGCAGATCCACAATAGACTTAACAATTTGTCAGTCACAATACCACAAGTTTGGGTCATTCATGTGTTGGTTGATAACTATCGATGATGAGAGGTGTAAAACCTCAGTCTACAGTTCGCAATTTACACCTAACTTACCTAACAGCAAAATATAATCCTACCTGTAATGTAGATGCAGCGGAGTCACTGGTCTCTGTGAGTCCTGTGCCCCTTGGTATGCTGGACACGATGTATCTTGATCCCTTCGGCACTGGCTGTCTTACCACCAACTTCCCTTTGCGCGTCTCCGCAAGGAACAAACTGTACCAATATGCATCGTTGGATACCAAAGTAGAGTCTGCAATGGTCGAGTTCCTCTCGCTTATCACACTGTTCCTACTAGGAGGAGCCGCTTTACTGGGCTTTGGTTTCTGACACTTGAGTACAATGGTGACAAGTATGGTAATTAGTAAAAGAAATGACACTGAACCAAGTCCGATCACCAGATACAGGTTTAAGTCCGAAAATATGTCGTATTCCAGTGGTACTTCAGTCATGTCAGCGTATGATTTCATAGCAGTCTCTACTGTAGAGAGCTTGATAGTCACGGTGGCTGAGAGCGCAGGCTCTCCATTGTCCTTGGCGATCACCACTAAGCGCTGGTGACGCGCGTCTCTGTAGCTGAACATTCTCATAGTCCGGATCTCTCCATTGTACTGATCAAGGCTGAATAACGTCGCATCAGTGTTCTGAAGAAATTGGTAAGTTATCCGAGAGTTGTGGACAGAGTCTGTGTCTATTGCAATCACTTTGGCCACCAAGCTTCCCTTATCAGTGTTCCTGGGAATCTTTTCCTCTACCACAGAGCCGTGCGCGCGCCATGGAGACACGATCACTGGAGTGTTGTCGTTTTGATCCATAATGATGATATGAACAGTGACGTTAGTACTTAATGGGGGAATCCCCGAATCTCGGGCTTCTATGTGAAAAAGAAACTCTTTCTCGATTTCATAATCAAATGTTTTTAACGCGTAAAGATTTCCATTCTCGGGGTTAATAGAGAAAAGCATGGACATGGAAGTGTTAGCGATTTCTTTCTCTATGATAAAATAAACTAAATATTGGTTTTCGTGAAGATCTGGATCAAATGCAGAAAGAGAACTTAACAAAGCTCCTGGTGCGTTGTTTTCCACGACGGGAATAGTGTAAAATGATTGGGGAAAATGTGGCACGTTGTCATTGACATCGAGTAGTTCCAAAGTTATTGTTTCATTATCTGAGAGCGGTGGAGAGCCTCTGTCTGTAACTGTAAAAGTAATTTCATATTCTGAAACTTTTTCGCGGTCAAGTGGTTCTGACACAACAAGTTCGTAATAATTGTCTGATGATTTTTTAAGTGAAAAGGGGATTTTATCAGGAATGTGTATGTCAACAACACCATTTTCCCCCGAGTCTTTGTCGCTTACACTAACTACAGCAATCACTGTATCTACAGCCACATTCTCTTTAATTGGACTTTGGAAAGATTTAATTGAAATGTCAGGATGGTTGTCATTCATGTCTGTGATCAGCACTGTTATCTTGCATTGGCCAGAAAGAGAATTGATTCCTTTATCTTTTGCTATTATCTCCATGTCATAAATTCTAAAATCTTCATAATTAATCATTTCTTTAACTCTGATTTCGCCGGTATTTTGATTTAAACTAAAGGTCTCTTGAGTTTTCTCAGATGTGTAGAGACTAAATGAGTAAACAATGTCTGCATTGGCCCCTTCGTCTGAGTCTGTGGCATTCAGCTTAACGAGCAGACTACCTATCGGAGAGTTTTCAGGCAGAGTGATCGTGTAGCTTTCCTTATCAAATTTAGGTGCGTTGTCATTAGTGTCAAGCACACGAACAATGATACTGGCTGTTCCAGAACGCGCTGGGACGCCACCGTCTACTGCAGTTAGAATGAGATTATGGACTGCCTTCTCTTCACGGTCTAATGCTCTTTTCAAGATCAAATCTACAAATTTAGAGCCATCTCTTCCGGTCTGCATCTCTATATCAAAATCTGAGCTTTCTCCCAAATAATACGTTTTAATAGAATTGCTGCCTGTGTCGGGATCCACGGCATTGCTGAGAGAAAAACGTTCTCCTGCGGGTGTAGACTCCGATATATCTAAATGTATAGTATCCCTTCTGAAATGTGGCGAATTATCGTTTATGTCTAAAATCTCCAGTTCAGTGTTAAATATTCGGACTGGGTTGTCTAGAATAACCTCCATCTTTAGAATGCACGTAGTAGCCGTCTTTGTGTTGCATAAATATTCCCTGTCCATTTTTTCTAAAATGTACAGCTCGCCGGTTTCTTTGTTCACCTCCAAGTATTTTTTATTAGCGATGATGTCAACTCTCATTTTGCGTTTACTTAATGTTTTTACATCCAGTCCCAAATCCGTGGCTAAATTGGCAACAACGGATCCCTCTTCCATTTCTTCGGGAATTGAATAGTGGGTTACAGCAAACACAGATGTGAGAGTTGAAAAAATGAAGAGAAAGGCAAAAACGTACCTCTTCCATTGTACCACGGACGCTTGCAATTCCATTGACATAGTTTCAGCTTTTAAACGTTATTATATGAATAACATTAGCCTCCCAGTGCATAAGAAAATCACAAATCCTAGTGACGTGTCATTCTGGTTTAAATCAAATTGAGCAGACGCCGACGTCGGCGCACAGAACAAGAATGTGTCCTTTTCTGACAAAAGCGCACGTCGTTCTGAGAGAATTAAATAGTTTTGCTGGTGAACAGCGACCCGCGGTGTAACTGAGAAGACAATACAATGGACATGACATACCACAGCTTTTAGTTCACCACCACACAGATTTTAGTTCAGCACCACGAACGTGGACAGCGCCTTGTACGCAAGTGTATTGTACAGCGGTACAGTAAAAACTAATTGACGGTCAGTAAACAACTCTCAAGACTGGCATTAGGCTGACTTATAAGAAATAAAAATGAGCAACAACGTAAGATAACAAAGTCTAGTACAAGACGTTCCGAGACTCACCCAATTTGACCAAAGCCATTTATCAAATGAGTCATATACTGAATATGTCCACAGTTTCTTATAAGAGCTCTCCGTTACGAATGAAAACATAACCTTCCCCGTCCATAAATAAACAGTATAGTTGAAAATGTGTAAACAGATAGTGTATATGCGCTACTGTATATTACCTGGAGCGTAGAAGCGGCAGAATCGCTTGGCTCTGTCAATCCAGTGCTCCTTGGAAGGCTGGACACGATGTATCTCGATCCTTTTGGTACTGGCTGTCTTACAACCAGTTTCCCTTTTCGGGTTTCCGCCAGAAACAAACTGTACCAGTATGCGTCATTGGAGACCAGAGTTGAATCCGCGATGGTTGAGTTCCTCTCACTGATCACACTGTTTCTACTGGGGGGTGCTGCTTTACTGTGTTTGGGTTTCTGGCACTTTAGTACAATTGTCACAAGAATGGTGATCAGTAATAGAAATGACACTGAGCCTAGTCCAATAACCAAATACAGATTCAGGTCTGAAAAGATGTCATATTCTAGTGGCACTTCAGTCATATCAGCATATGACTTCATAGCAGTCTCTACCGTGGATAGCTTGATGGTCACAGTTGCAGAGAGCGCAGGCTCGCCATTGTCCTTGGCGATCACCACTAAGCGCTGGTGACGCGCATCTCTGTAGCTGAACATTCTCATAGTCCGAATCTCTCCATTATATTGGTCCAGGCTGAATAAAGTAGCATCCGTATTTTGTAGAAACTGGTAGGTTATTCTAGAATTATGCACCGAATCTGTGTCAATGGCAATCACTTTGGCCACAAGAGATCCCTTATCAGTGGATCTTGGAATCTTCTCTTCCACGACTGATCCATGCGCGCGCCACGGGGAGACTATTATCGGTGTGTTGTCATTCTGGTCCATGATAATAATGTGAACTGTCACGTTACTGCTTAATGGAGGAATACCAGAGTCTCTGGCCTCTATGTGGAAAATAAACTCTTTATCTATCTCATAATCAAATGTCTTTAATGCGTAAAGATTCCCATTCTCGGGGTTAATAGAGAAGAGCATGGACATGGAGGTGTTAGCGATTTCTTTTTCTATGATAAAATAAACTAAATATTGATTTTCATGTAGATCTGGGTCGAATGCAGAAAGTGAGCTCAACAAAGCCCCCGGAGCGTTATTTTCCATGACTGGTATAGTGTAAAATGATTGTGAGAACTGAGGCACATTATCATTAACGTCGAGTAGTTCTAATGTGATAGTTTCATTATCTGATAAAGGCGGAGATCCTCTATCTATCACTGTAAAAGTAATATCATATTCTGGAACTTTTTCTCGATCTAATGGCGCTGAAACTATCAACTCGTAATAATTATCAGAGGATTCCTTTAACATAAACGGCATTTTTCTAGGGATATGGATATCAACGACACCATTGTCCCCTGAATCTTTATCACTTACACTTACTACTGCAATCACAGTACCCACGACCACGTTCTCTTTAATAGGGCTCTGGAAAGATTTGATTGATATTTCTGGGTGATTGTCATTCATATCTGTTATCAGAATAGTTATTTTGCATTGACCGGAGAGTGAGTTTTTCCCTTTATCCTTTGCAACAATCTCCATATCATAAATTCTGAAATCTTCATAATTAATCATTTCTTTAACTCTAATCTCGCCATTATTTTGATTTAAACGAAATGCCTCCTGCGTTTTTTCGGATGTGTAAAGGCTGAATGAGTACGTGAGGTCTGCGTTAGATCCCTCATCTGCATCTGTTGCATTCAGCTTCACAACCAACCTACCTATCGGAGAGTTTTCTGGTAGCATGATCGTGTAACTTTCCTTGTCAAACTTGGGGGAGTTGTCGTTAGTGTCAAGCACACGAACAATGATGCTGGCTGTTCCAGAGCGCGCTGGGACACCACCGTCTACGGCAGTTAGTATCAAATTATGCACAGCTTGCTCCTCCCTGTCCAAAGCCCTTTTTAAAATTAAGTCAACAAATTTTGATCCATCTCGTCCAGTTTGAATCTCTATACCAAAATCTGCATTTTCTCCTAAATTATAAGTTTTTATGGAATTGCTACCTGTATCGGGATCCACGGCATTGCTGAGAGAGAAGCGTTCACCGGCTGATGTAGACTCAGAAATATCTAGATGTATAGTATCTCTTCGAAAATGAGGCGAATTATCGTTTATATCCAAAATTTCAAGTTCAATGTTAAATATACGCACTGGATTGTCGAGGATAACCTCCATCTTCAAAATACACGCGGTAGCAGTCTTTATGCTACACAAATGTTCTCTGTCCATTTTCTCCAAAATATGCAGCTCGCCAGTTTCTTTGTTCACATCCAGGTATTTTTTATTCGCGATAATGTCAAGTCTTATCTTACGTTTACTTAATGTTTTCGCATCCAGTCCCAAATCAGTAGCTAAATTAGCGACAACTGATCCCTCTTCCATTTCTTCGGGAATGGAATAGTGAGTTACAGCAAGCACAGATGATAAAAATGAAAAGATAAGAAAGACAGAGACGTACCTCCATTGTACCACTCCCGCTTCTAATTTTACTGCCATTATTAGAATTCCCACAATGTAAAAATGTGATCAGTGCAATTTCTCCAGTGCTCACCAAAGACAAACAACACTGCTTTGTGCCATTAAAGAAAAATAATTTAACCATTCCAGAAACGGCGATTAGACTCGATGTTCACCACACAGAGAGCAAATGCCTCCTTTTATGACGACGCCGTGTTGCGTCAAGGAAATGCGTTTTGCTGGTGAACAGCGACTCTCGGTGTAACTGGTAGAACAACACAAGTTGGAAATGGCAAGGATTCAAGGATTCAAGGAGTTTATTTGTCACATACATTGAGTTACTAACGTAAAACAATGTAGTGAAATTGCATTGAAGAGAAAAGATGGATAAAGGGAAAGAAGAAGAAGAAGAAGAAAAATAAAGTAATAATAGTAATAATAATAATAATAATTAGCCATTGGCATTAGTAGCTATTGTACATGAATAGTCCATATAAATAGGATTCAGGATCCATGTAGAAGAGATGTTTTGAGGTCGTGGATTTGTGGCTGAAATCGGGACGCAGGAGTGACAAATACATGCTAATCCGTTTCCTTTCTGACCTCGCATGGCGAGTACATACCTCATATACATGCGATAACCGTCGTGACAACTTGAATAAAATAAACGGGCAATATTTAAGCACTATTACTATTAGCACTATTATTGTGGACAGTGCATTTTTAATTTCTGCACCCAATTATATATGCCTACACACGACTTCATGAAGAGTATTTCTTATTCTTAAATGTGTTTCTTATCCGTTAAAATCATACTGACTAATCACAAATTAGATGCATCAGCAAATTGATAGACAGATAGATAGATTGATCGATACTAAGTAAGTATAATGTTTTACCTGAAGTGTTGAGGCAGCTGAATCACTTGGCTCTGTCAGACCAGTGCTTCTTGGAAGGCTTGACACGATGTATCTTGACCCTTTTGGTACTGGCTGTCGAACAACTAACTTCCCTTTGCGTGTTTCCGCAAGAAACAAACTGTACCAATATGCGTCATTGGAGACCAGAGTTGAATCCGCAATGGTTGAGTTCCTTTCGCTGATCACACTATTTCTGCTGGGAGGTGCTGCTTTACTGTGTTTGGGTTTCTGGCACTTTAGCACGATGGTCACAAGAATGGTGATCAGTAATAGAAATGACACTGAGCCCAGTCCAATAACCAAATACAGATTCAGGTCTGAAAATATGTCATATTCCAGTGGCACTTCAGTCATATCAGCATATGACTTCATAGCAGTCTCTACTGTGGATAGCTTGATGGTCACAGTTGCAGAGAGCGCAGGCTCTCCATTGTCCTTGGCAATCACCACTAAGCGCTGGTGACGCGCATCTCTGTAGCTGAACATTCTCATAGTCCGAATCTCTCCATTATATTGGTCCAGACTGAATAAAGTAGCATCCGTATTTTGTAGAAACTGGTAGGTTATTCTAGAATTATGCACCGAATCTGTGTCAATGGCAATCACTTTGGCCACAAGAGATCCCTTATCAGTGGACCTTGGAATCTTCTCTTCCACTACTGATCCATGCGCTCGCCACGGGGAGACTATTATCGGTGTGTTGTCATTCTGGTCCATGATAAGGATGTGAACGGTCACGTTAGTGCTTAATGGAGGAATACCAGAGTCTCTGGCCTCTATATGGAAAAGAAACTCTTTCTCTATCTCATAATCAAATGTCTTTAATGCGTAAAGATTCCCATTTTCGGGGTTAATAGAAAAGAGAATGGATATTGAAGTGTTAGCGATTTCTTTCTCAATTATAAAATAAACTAAGTATTGATTTTCGTGTAGATCTGGATCAAATGCAGAAAGTGAGCTCAACAAAGCCCCCGGAGCGTTATTTTC
>JAGFZM010002395.1:0-13930 GCA_017657215.1 Limnothrissa miodon | reverse complement strand
GTGATAGGGAGTGTGTGTGTGTGTGTGTGTGTCTGTACGTGTCATTTTGTGTGCATGACTCTTTATCCGTGTGTTTGTGTGTGAGTGTGAGTGTGTGAGTGTGTGAAAGGGAGTGTGTGTGTGTGTGTGTGTGTGTGTGTGTGTGTGTGTGCGCGCGCGCACGCGTGTGTGTGTGTTTGTGTGTGTGTGTGCGCCTGTCTGTCTGAGTGGGAGCGTCTGCTGTGTTTAATGGAGCTATGAGCTGGGCAGGCAGACCAGGTGTTAGAATGTGATGACATCACAAAGAGACACTTAGAACACTCAGTGATATTCAAAGAATGGCAGTTGGATAAGCAGTTAAATCTTAAGGCACACCTTGTGTTTGTGTTTAACCTGCCATATTTTCAAAACTATAGCACTTAGCAGTTTGAAAATACATATCCTACTTGGCATGACCGAGACCTCCGCAACGAAGTTCAAATGAACTGTCTACCTTAAACGGTTTAAGCTCCATGAAGTCTTTTAGAAGACTAGACGAAAATCCAGCCTGAAACTCTGCCATTGCAAACCAATGGAGGCCAAAAGATGACATAGTTTTTCTGGCATAACTTCAAAACTATAACACGTAGAAGTTTCATAAAATTCATATTCTACATGACATGACCAAGACCTACGATACAAACTTTGAATCAGGTCTGTAGCTTAAACGGTTACAGCGTAATTACATTTTTTTGCTGCTCTCACTCTAGCAGCCTAGAGTGGAGGGCGTCATTATCGCATCATCACTCCAACATTCCACCATTCATTTTCTATGGGCAAAAAACGACAGGAAAACAGGGATTACGGACGAACGACAAGAGGTATCCACAAGCTGAATGTAAGCACACCATTCGAGATCAGGCCAGACGTTTCAGAGTTTGAACGGTGTCTCTATCTTGAAAGCCCTAGGATGAGTAGTCGGACGAAAAACTGGTCGGATAGTTGAATAAACTTAAGAAGAACAGTAGTGGCCTTGCCATTAGGGCAAGACCACAATAAACAGAAGAACAATAGTGGCCTTGCCCAGCTAGGGCAAGACCACAATAATAATAATACCGAAGCGGTAGACACAGCACTTGCAATGTTCAGCAGCGCGGCCCGCCTCCAATAGAATGCAGTGCAGTACAATGCAATACAGCGGTCTTTAGAGGGAGCTCGTGAGAGAGAAAAACAGAACGTTGCTTAGCCCCTCTTTAAATTTAATCAGATTGTGTCCAGTGTGTTCAATACAGTCTCTAGTGCAACTATCAAGTACAAACAGAGATTGTGTAAATAGTAAAGGAATTATGCCACTCATACTTTTTCTATTGCAGTATCTTTTATTAAGGGTCCAGGAAACCTGTGGAGGGAAATGCAAGGGAAAAATACATATACAAAGAAAGAGTGGGTCTATCAGTGAACCAAACTAAATTAACCTTTACGGATTTAATTAAATTCTCTTCTATATACTGTACCAAATTACATTAAAATGTGTGTATGTGTAAAGGTGTAATGGATTGCTTTTTCACAATCAACATGGGTGGCTCTTAAAAGAGCCGTTGTTTTGAATGAGGCCGACCTAGACCACATGATGTTGCAAAGGTATGGCTCCCTCGGTGTTGAAGTATAGGGCATACCTCTCCCTGCAGCGGATAGCCTCTCTGGTGGCGTTGTTGGTGCCGGTGTGGGGGACTCCCTGCATGGCTGACTCACCCTGGCCATGGGATGACGGTGGACTGGTCCTCCTAGCCCATCCTCAGGTAATTGTGGAGGATACATGTCGCCTTCATACAAGCCTCCACTTTCTCTGGCCCAATCCCAATGACGCGGTGGGACATGCGCCACTGGCTGGCAAGGATGCCAAAGGCAGATTCCACCGTCAGCCTGGCACGACTGAGCCGTTAGTTAAAGACTCTCCTCTCCCTGGGAAAGGACGGAGGAGGTTACACCTCAGGGGAAAGGCCTCGTCTCCAATGAACACGTGTGGCAGGGACCCAAGATGCTCAGCTCCAGTGATGGGAGAGTCAGCAGGCAGGTCTAGGGTGTCATCTCTGAGGGCCTTCCCAAAAGCCGAATTGGACAGGGTACCTCCATCACTGTTGCGCCCATAACTGCCTACATCAATCACTCTGAACCTATAACATATACAAGTAGGTTTATTTGTCACATGCATATAGTTACTGGTGTAAGAAAAGCAATGAGATTATGTCAGCTCATTTGTGCAGAATGTAGAGTGTGTGTGTGAGGGGGTGATGTCAGTGATTTGTTGGTTATCTCCTCAAAGGTGAGGTGTAGTATGAATATAAATAAAAGGTACATATACCTATAGTCAGCATCAACAACTGCAAGCAGCACGATGGAAAATGTGCCCTTGTAATTGTGGAAGAGGGAACCTGAATTAGGAGCGGACTGGATGACGACGTGCTTGCCATCAATAGACCCCAGGCAGTTGGGGAACCTCCATCGGTGAAAAAAACCCTGGGCTATAGCTTCCCAATCCTGCTTGGTGGGCACAGAGACACAAAAGCCATTAAAAGAGCCAATGTTCTTTTTTTTTTGCACAAGAATATACAATTCGCAGTAGGCCTACTCATCTCGTATATACATACTCATCTCTCCATACTGCTATTCTGAACTTTAACTTTCTACACATTGTATTGTTGTACATTTATATTGCATCTAAATTAGCATTTTTATGTCTACTGTATTGTCAAATTTCCAATACTGCAGATTTTGAGTTTGTAAAACTCAATGTCAGTGTTGTGTGTAATTAGCTACACATAGGCTGACACTGACAATAGACTATAAAGTTCACTTTATTACTTTACATTCAGTCATTACTTGATAAATTACTTCTTTATTCTTTAGTGTTTGTTTGATGCAAACATATTACATATTATCACTATCATTGATTCTATATCTGTTTGAGAAATAGGCCATTGTTGACAGCTGACAGCTTAATATGAAACTGAAATGTAAATGATTATGGCCTTACCTTAAACAGATGGCAAGGCGCTCACTGGCTGTCCTGTTTTCTTCCGGGGTTTCGGGAAGTGAACCCTCTTGCTCAAGTTTCATATTTAGGCTGTATATTTCATTTTTCGCTTAAACAAAATATAGCATGAGTGTAAAACTATTTTTGTGATATTTTCTAGGCAAGTAGAATGTTGTTTTATGGCTGTGAAAGATTCTAAAGAAGATTTTGCGTCTAGTAAAGAATCTTCTAGCTGTGTGTATAGATGGTTACAAACTATCTGTTTGTCTGAGTTGTGTCATTCTTGTGGGGTTTCGCAAAAACAGCCACAGATGCCAAAAATCAATTGCACTTACATTTATTATATACAGCATAAATAAGAGTTACAAAAAGAATAATGAGAAATAATAAAAGACCATCAAGGAGGTCTCCCTAAGAGAACATGAGCCATATAGGCTAAAAAGAGTGGTCTAAGTCGAGTCTGAAACGAGTCTGACAAAGGTATAAAGCATACCTGAGAGAAGTCTAAACGAATGTCAAAATGAAGTCTACGAATATCCGTAGAAGTCTGAAGAAAATCTGAATGAAGTCTGAGTCTTGCACAGAGTGCAGGACGATTTATACCCAACAAAGATAACCAGACCAATGTGGCGAGCATGCCACGTAGGTGACCTTGAAGGCCTAGAGCCGTTAATAATGAGGCCTAGGGATCCACCAAGTGGATAAACAAGTACTAAAACAAGAGAGTCATCTCGAGAGGGGGACAGCGGATCAGAAGTGTGACTAAATAACTACACATATGGTAAATAGCTTGAACATGAAATAGTAAACACTATAAGTTTCAGTATAGTAATACAACAGAAAATACACCAAAATCTAACAGCTGTTTAATGCTTATGTCAATAGTTTGCTTGGAGCACCCCTGTAATCGTTTTGTCTATTGGTATGATCCAATTTGTGGGCTTGTTCAAGCTCTACATAACAGCAAAGTCTCATTCTGTCTGTAGAGAGTGATGTTGAATGGACGTATGCCTAAGAGCTCCAATTGTCTGGTGATCAGTTTGCATTTTGCTTGTATTTTGGCTATCCATTTGGCTATTTTTCATTTAAGTGATTTATTTTTCTTTATTACTTAATTTTTCTTATTATATCTGCATTTTTATGGCCTTCATTGAGTAAAATAAAACCCATCTTCTATCTTTTCCCTGCATAGAGGTGTTGATCTTTTCTTTTGGTTTCCTATTATGGATCTCTCCCTGTTGTAGTATCATACTTTAATACTCCATTAAGAATTCCGGTTTTGATTCTTTAAATATTTTTAATTACGAAAATGTTTCTGTGTTTACAGATTAGTAATAACAACAATATATTGTGAGGTACTACAATGGTCTGAATGGGGAAAAAGATGTTTTGTTGATTTTTGGTAAATATTTTTCATATATAAAATGCTCCTGTGTTTACAGATAGTGACATTTTTGAAAAATCTCAGCTGTAGTAGGTAGCAGTAATATACTGTGAGGTACTACAACAGTCAGAATGGGGAAAAGATGTTTTGTTGATTTTTGGTAAATATATTTCATATATAAAATGATCCTTTGTTTATAGATATTGACATTTTTTTAAATCTCAGCTGTAGTAGGTAGCAGTAATATACTGTGAGGTACTACAACAGTCAGAATGGGGAAAAGATGTTTTGTTGATTTTTGGTAAATATTTTTCATATATAAAATGATCCTTTGTTTATAGATAGTGACATTTTTGAAAAATCTCAGCTGTAGTAGGTAGCAGTAATATACTGTGAGGTACTACAACAGTCAGAATAGGGAAAAGATGTTTTGTTGATTTTAAGTAAATATTTTTAATTAAACAAATGCTCCTGTGTTTATAGATAGTGACATTTTTGAAAAATCTCAGCTGTAGTAAGTAGCAGTAATATACTGTGAGGTACTACAACAGTCAGAATGGGGAAAAGATGTTTTGTTGATTTTTGGTAAATATTTCTAATTTAAAAAATGCTCCTGTGTTCATAGATTGTGACATTTTTGAAAAATCTCAGCTGTAGTAAGTAGCAGTAATATACTGTGAGGTACTACAACAGTAAAAATGGAAAAAAGATGTTTTGTTGATTTTTGGTAAATATTTTTAATTTAAAAAATGCTCCTTTGTTTATAGTTAGTGACATTTTTGAAAAATCTCAGCTGTAGTAAGTAGCAGGAATATACTGTGAGGTACTACAACAGTCAGAATGGGGAAAAGATGTTTTGTTGATTTTTGGCATATATTTTTCATATATAAAATGCTCCTGTGTTTATAGATAGTGACATTTTTGAAAAATCTCAGCTGTAGTAAGTAGCAGTAATATACTGTGAGGTACTACAACAGTCAGAATAGGGAAAAGATGTTTTGTTGATTTTTAGTAAATACTTTTAATTAAACAAATGCTCCTGTGTTTATAGATAGTGACATTTTTGAGAAATCTTTGCTGTAGTAAGTAGCAGTAATATACTGTGAGGTACTACAACAGTCAGAATGGGGAAAAGATGTTTTGTTGATTTTTGGTATATATTTTTCATATATAAAATGCTCCTGTGTTTATAGATAGTGACATTTTTGAAAAACCTTAGCTGTAGTAAGTAGCAAGAATATACTGTGAGGTACTACAACAGTCAGAATGGGGAAAAGATGTTTTGTTGATTTTTGGTAAATATTTTTCATATAAAATGCTCCTGTGTTTATAGATAGTGACATTTTTGAAAAATCTCAGCTGTAGTAAGTAGCAGTATTATACTGTGAGGTACTACAACAGTCAGAATGGGGAAAAGATGTTTTGTTGATTTTTGGTATATATTTTTCTTACATAAAATGCTCCTGTGTTTATAGATAGTGACATTTTTGAAAAATCTCAGCTGTAGTAAGTAGCAGGAATATACTGTGAGGTACTACAACAGTCAGAATGGGGAAAAGATGTTTTGTTGATTTTTGGTAAATATTTCTAATTTAAAAAATGCTCCTGTGTTTATAGATAGTGACATTTTTGAAAAATCTCAGCTGTAGTAAGTAGCAGTAATATACTATGAGGTACTGCAACAGTCAGAATAGGGAAAAGATGTTTTGTTGATTTTTAGTAAATATTTTTAATTAAACAAATGCTCCTTTATTTACAGATAGTGACATTAAAAAATTAGTTGTAGTAAGTTGCAGCAATATATTGTGAGGTACTACAACAGTCTGAATGCGAAAAATTGATTTTTAGTAAATATTTTTACTTACAAAACTGCTCCTGTGTTCACAGACATTGACATTTAAAAGATGTTTTGTTGATTTCTGATTTCTATTTTTCATTTAAAAATAGTTCTGTGCCTAAGGTTAAGTCTGTGCCATTACGTGACCTATGAGCAAAATCTCACCTGTAGTAAGTAGCAGATATGCACTGGGATGTACTAACTAGGGGAAAAAACTGCTTACACAAGATGATCAACAAAATGTCACCTGTTGTAACTTGTAGCTTATTTCAAGTAAGTGTTGCAATCAGTATGGGCATTATTGAGTTTTGAAAAATAAGCTATTTTTCATTCTAATGACTAGAAACTACAGTGCACACTTTAAATCTGTCATTTGTTGACGGTCCCTAAACCAGACAGTAGCGCAAGCTGCAAGAGCCATCAGGCCCACAGCGTTATTTAAATAGCTGTATGACACCGACAATTAATTCATAGTTTTCGCTAGAGACATGACAACAGTGTGAACTGTATGCAATGCTGATGTGGTTGTTTAACTTAAGTTTGCAGGCAAAACCGAATGCGAGGAAAGTTGAGATCGAATATCGGGCGAAAATCAAACATCCGGCCAACTTTACCTCGCTACGTGAAATTGATTACTTGTCCTCTCTGTTTTATCAGCTAACAATAGTCAATGTAAAGTGAACTGCCCACCGCACCTTAATCACTGAGTCAGGGTTATCTGTACCAAATGTGAGCTGAAGAGTTCATTTTATCACTAAAGCATCAAAAGTATGAAACTTTGTACAAAATGTATTATCAATTATGTTTTGATGGACACGAATTACAGTGGTAGGCAACTGATTGTTGTGAAATCTGTCTCAAAGAGTTCTTGATATACCATTTTAAGGAAAGTGATGAAGATAATACCCAGAGAGAAGAGCAGAGAGCAGGTCCTCCCACAGTACCACAGCTGGTGAGAAAAAAGATTATTACAGGATTATTACAGCATTAATATACAACTTCACCTCTCTCACACACACTGTCAAACTTAACTACTGCCATTTTCTATGTCCCTCCATCATTTTTTTTAGAGATGCACCACTTTTTTCAGTTCTGATCTGATTCTGGTATCAGCACTCTTTTTTCTTAAATAATATTAACATTAACCTTCCTGTTGGTGGTGTTATGTGTATGGTTACATTTTAATTTATGTAACCTTTTTCTTCTGGCTTTTAAAATCTGCATATAGGCAATCATGCTATAAGTTGCTGTCATCCCTTCATTCTTATATGTTGTTCTGTGCACACCAAGTCTTCTCTACACTGCTACATCACAGTGTACAAGAGAGAGATGTAGAGTTCACAGATGTCTTCACATCAGCTCTGCTTCTCTTCTACCGCCCATAATGCCTCGGTGCCATCAGTCCAATATCCATTCCATGAATTAGGTCACTGTTAGATGGGTTCAATCCCAAATCTAATTATTTTATTTATTCAATACATGATGGACTTATGTTCCTCTAGGAAAGTGAAGATGCCACCCAAAGAGATGAGTTGGGAGCAGAATCTATCACAGTGCCACAGGTGAGACAAAACTACATTATCTGACCACTCTACCTTTGTTGCTTACTCTAACAGTCAAATTACAATGATCTCTTTTTTGCTTGTGTTATTCTTAGGAAAGTGATGAAGATGATGGCCAGAAAGAAGAGGAGAGAGCAGAATCTCTCATGGTGCCACAGGTGCCACATAACTACAGTGTCATATAATCTGCTCCACCTCCATCCCTCTCTTTCTCTTTAATGAGTTGTTCATTACTGTCCTTTTCAGGAAAACAATGAAACTGGCAGTCAAAGACAAGAACAGAGAGCAGAATCTTTCACAGTGGTGCAGGTAAGAGAAAACTTAAGCATTCACATGTGAGATTTGTCATTGGACTGAACAGCTTATATTTATCTTTCATGCTATGTGCAGTCTGCCAAAACAAGGAAGGTTTTATGAGTGAAACAAGTGAAACCTGATCAATTTCCTTGCTGTGGTTCTTTTTCTATCATTTAGGACAGTGTCCCTCAAGAGATAGATTATGTCCACTCCTCCCATGGACTAACGGAAGGCCAAAGCATCATTTCGATTCTCTCCTTTGCATTGAGACACAACACAACAGGTGTATTAATGGAAGACCTGCTGAAACTGCTCAAATTGCATTCTGCTCGGACTAGTGCAGTTCCAACAAGCAAGTATTTTCTGACGAAACCATTAGCTGATATTACACAACAGTTTGAACGACACCATTACTGTAGAGTTTGTACTAAGTACATTGGTTCTTCACAATCTCTGGAAGAAACACTCAAATGTGTGTCATGTTCCTCATTCTCAACAGTGACAGCCAGTTTACAGGAAGGGCATTTCTTTATTAGCATACCATTAAAGGATCAGCTGAAAGATCTTCTTGAGAACCAGGGTATGCATGATCTATGTTTTTTTGCTGATGCCAGCACAAAGCATGAAATAAAGGACTTATGTGATGGCACCTTATATCAGACCTTGAAAACTAACAGTAAAGAGGATTTTCTGTCCCTTACATTCAATTGTGATGGGGTACCAGTTTTTAAGTCCTCCAAATTTAGTATTTGGCCAATATTATGTTGTGTTAATGAGATACCACCTGAGAGTAGAGATAAACATATACTTTTATGTGCTTTGTGGTTTGGATCCAAGAAGCCAGACATGTCTTGCTTCTTTAAACCATTTGTTGGGGAGTGTGCCAGTCTTTCTCGAGTTGGTTTTGAGTGGCAGCATCCTAGTGATCAGTCAATAAGACACATAAAAGTGTACACATTGTGCTGTGTGTGTGATGCAGTAGCAAGGCCATTACTACAGAATTTTAAACAGTTTAATGGTGAGTATGGCTGTGGAGTCTGCCTTCACCCTGGGTTGCAAACAAGGAAAGGAAAAGGAAACACAAGGGTTTACACATGTCCAGATCAAAAGCCAAGTGACAGAAATCATAAAACCACAGTAGAAATAGGGTTGCAAAATTCCGGGAATTTTCAAAGTTGGAAACTTTCCATGGGAATTAACGGGAATTTATGGGAATTTATGGGAATTAACGGGAATTAATTGGAAAAAACTGGGAATTATCTCAACTAAAGGTCAGGAACATAAAGACAGTTGGTAGAAAATAATATTTTAGCAGTCTTGGCTAAAACTATGAGATGTGATATGCATAAAGTTGAGTAGCCTATAATTTGCTATTCTTCAATCACAGGGGCATAACACACTTCTTAATGCAGGGCTATTGAGGCCGCACCTCCTATACGCATTGTGCATCCTCCCATCACATCTCAATGATTTCTAGAATTATGGACTGCTAAAGCAACCTTTATGAGCCACATGCAGTCACTGATACAGACACGTGAGGCTACACATTTGAGGACTACAGTCAAGCAAGTTATGATGATATAACTTGGATGATATTTGTTCTAAACATAGACTGTATATAATAACTGGACAAAGCATCTGTGACGTCACCCATAGAATTCCTTAACAGTGAAAATGAAGCCAAAATCGGGGGTTATGGGCGCTGCCATCTTGGACGGTTAAGTCAACGTTCTAAACCCGCCTACGCCGGGTCCGTCCAATTAAGGATAAACGGGTGGAGCCGGTGCTACCCTGAGAACGCTGAGGCATCGTTTCGGGACTGGAGCCCTTTTTCCTAAGTGAAGTGAATCCATGCTGAATGAGAAAAAAACTGCTGGTGAGTGAAAATTGTTTGGTAAAATTGCTTAGCTTCTTTATACATGTTGTACGTTACTGTTCATATAAGTCCAGTATGAATCACCGATAAGTAGGCTTTGAGAACTTCTGAGAACAGACTTCTTCAGGCACAACCGTGAATTGTTTTAGTAATGCTAAACTGACGTGCGCTAGGGCAAGTTAGCTATAGACACCAACTCATCTCTCCTCCTACACCAGCCCCCCTAATCTTTGATGTGTGAAGCTGAAATGGACGTTATTGACTGTAATGTAATCTCGTTTGGTAGGCATACATTGAGGACTAAATGAAAGTGTACGTTCTCATTTTTGGTTGGGCTATGCATGCTATCTTGTGAAGCTTAGATACCTGAAATATCATAGGTGCAAGGACGAAAATGTGACCTAACACCGGTCAACATTACGAGGTGGTTGTAAAAGGCTTAACATAAGCAAAACATTTAAATTTCAGTCGAATATTATTCTTTACTGTTCTTCACGCACCTTACTTGTAACATGCTGAATGTTGTAGCTACCGAGCTTGCTAAGTGTTGTACGACAGAACTCAATTATACTGTATAATATATCAAAACATTTTTTACAGTTCCCATTGTATGAAGATGGTCGCTGTTGGATGAAACGCTTGTCAATGTTCTGGGTTGGAGCAGAAAATGAAGACCAAGAGACAGCCTACTTTTCTTTCATCACAAACTTCATGTTATGGATGCAACTTTTAAACACTGGTGTTTACTTTTTGTGTAGCTGCTATGCACAGTAGGCTAGACCCACTTGCCCTAGAACAAGGCACAGGAATTACTTTAATCAAACCAAAAGACTTGATGAGATAAGCACTGAGGCAATTCCATCTTAAGGTTAAGAGATCTGTGATGCATGTTACTCTGTTAAATTAAGATTTGAAACCTGAAGAGTGCACATGTAACTTTACATCTGGAACTGTCACAAGACCTTTAACAAATTTCCTAATTAAGTAAGTTGAAACATAAGTTGAAATTGTTTGCTCAACACACACCTGAAATATATGGAAATTACATTTTTATTGTGGAATTTTTTTTTTATTAATTACAAACTTAATGAACCGGAAATTCCATATATTTTTAGCTTGAATTACAGAACATGCCATCCACAATTAAAAACCATATGAGTAAGACACTTTAAAGAAATATGATAAAATAAATAAGTATGAAGTCAACAAAATGTTGTGCGTTTTGTTTTTTGCTGTTTGAGAGGCCATCTTGGTGTCTCTGGGTAATGTCAGACAGGGCGTTGGGTCAACTGGTTCAATTTCATTTCAGCACTCTCTCATCTGGCCTGCGGATGCTCTGCAGTTTCCACTAGTTAGACCAGAAATATATACAGTATGAGGGGGAAAGCATGTTTTTAGAACAGGCAGTTAGATACATTAAATGGTTTCTTTGGAGGAAACAAAGATCAGTACCTTCCAAAATGCTGCCTGCGCAGCTGTAGTGTCTTGTCCATGGGGTCCAGCCTGTTTGGGTCAGGAAAAGATAAGTAATGTTTGTTTAAAATGTTGGAACAATCTGTCTAACAATCCAACAAGAAATTACATGTTGGAGAGAAAAAAAATGTAATTACATTAGACAACCAGCTGTTTAATATCCAAGTGTGTTTGGCCAAGCTGTCAATTACCAGGCAAATGTTTTACTGACAAGTGTGTGTGTAACACTTCGTACCCTTTAATAGAGGTACACTATTAAGTGTAATTCTGACCAATAACTACAACCACAAACAAGGGCACTTTTCCAGTTCATCTTAGCTTACAAGAAAAATAGACCAGTGTCTGATTTTCTCCACAAGTCACGTCAATTTCATTTCAGTGCACAGCTGTCCCATCAAACTAACTATGCAATTTCTTCACTGCAGAGATGACATTTTAATCCACAGTAATTACCCTCCAACTAATCCAAAGGTAAATAAAGCCTATGCCTTCATAATCAATGAATGTCAATGACCGACGGCTCAGCTATGGGTTTCTTATAACGTTAATTTCTGACAAGTTTAGCAAGGGAGAGTTATGACCCAACTGATGGCGTGGATTTCACAACCTTCAATTCCACATAACGTTAAAGATGGAAGGGAATTTGGTCAATCAATTCCGTCTTATTTTAAAGTAAGTGTCAGATAAACCGTAGACTGCAATCTTTGGTTTTAACGTTACAAGAGAGCGTTTGTTAACGTTTTATTAACACATTACACTCTCCATTAGTATAGTTATAGCTAACGTAAGCTTTACTGTTGGGATGCTACGCCTCCTAGGCACACCCCTATTTTTCCTTTTTTTCAAAACAACGGCATACCCAAATTGAAAGCTTGACAGTTCCTTCATAGTTTTAGACTCAGGGATGTGCCTCATACCATTGGAAAGGTGACACCCTCAAGTTTTTTCTAGAGGAATATGTATGTTTCTGTGACATATGGACACAGAGTTATAGAGGTTGGAACTAAGTTTTTTTTTTCCGCTCATTTCAAATGTCTATGAACTAACTAAGATATGAAGGTACCATCCATATGATACCCCCAAATAAAAAAATCTAAGTCCTAACTCCATCTCTCAACCTGTTACACAAAAAAAATTGAAGTAAAAAGACCAAAAATATGATTTTTGAATATTTATTTTTGAAAAATATGTTTATGCGTTTTGATTGGGACCCCTATGTAAATTCCCATAGAGACTTTTTGTAAACAAGAGGGCCTACTGACATTCAAAAGTTTATAACTTGAAAACCCCTTTGCCTAGAAACATAACATTGGTTTCAAATGAAAGCCAAGACCCTGGGCTTTCATGTCAGTTTGCTTGATTTTAAGTTATTCCTTCTGGCATTGAATGACACAAGCATAACCATCAAAAAAACAAAAAGGGGGGGGGGGGTGCGTCCCAGATATGGGCGGGTGTGCCTTAAGGGGTTAAAACGTCTCTGGGTATTTAACGTTAAGTCCGCAAAGGTAATACCACCTTACTCTTCCTAAAGTTATCTAAATAAACAACTGTGAAGCAGATATCAACGTGCTGGGTTCACTTCAGGTGTTGTATGATTTTAAGACCTGGACATAGCATGCTAACTAACGTTACATGCTACATATGCAGCGATGCTACATATTTTTTAACAGTGACAGGTAAGACTGAAATGACACTTACCGGATAAAATGCGAAAGCCTTCTTGGATGGTCAGTTACCAACAGGAGATGACACGTACAAAATTAACTGAAATATTAACGTAGTGGTGATCTTGAAGTTCAGGTTTGAATGGGCGACGATGATGGCCCCGTTAACAACCCCAAACTTTAGAACCCGGCTCTGATTGGCCATTGACAGCTGTCAATCATCCCTCAATTTGCTAAAGATAAAACTAATCTGTGCACTAAGCTGATGAATTTAAAAATAATTCATCCCCCTCACAGTTGTCATGGACTCAAAAATGATCGAAATGCACTAAAACCGTTTTTTGAACCAGGCTGTAAATATGTTTATTTTTACTGTGAAAATTGACTTTTTAACATGGGGGTCTATGGGAATTGACTCCCTTTTGCAGCCAGCCCCCAGCGGATGACTGTGGTATTGCAACTTTAGAACGTTCATTTTTGGCTTCATTGTCTGACATGGAATGTTGCCGCCTGGTTCTAAAATGTTAGATTTTAGCTAGCCCAATCAAAATATAGATTGCTAGCTCACTGGTAAGGCAGATATGTTAAAGGTAAGCTAGCTAGCACCTTTGTATTAAAGAAGTTAGCTTATCATGGTGCTAGATAGCACAAAATGTGCTGTTTCTTCTGCGTCCTGCTAAGCAGTTTTACATAACCACACCTGATTTCATTCATCATTTAAATGTTTTGATAGCCCTTTCCATTTGTTCAGTTTACAATCTACATATTTAACAGAAAAATGCTATATTTTTAATTTAATTGCAAAAATGTCTTATGACAAAATATGTTGTTGGTATATGAGTCAT
>JAGFZM010002394.1:0-11221 GCA_017657215.1 Limnothrissa miodon | reverse complement strand
TTTTATTTCATTTCATATTAATTTTAAAATATTAATAAAATGAAAGCCTAACGTTTTTCGACCTGTGCTGGGCCCTCAAATGCCCCACCTTGCCGCCGACTCTGTTGCAAAGGACGCGCTTCACAATAAATGAACAAGGCTAGGGAAAAGTAGGTAGGTAGTAGGTAGTTTAGTAGGAAAAACGAATGGTGAAAGCTGCATTAGCGAAAGATGTGCGATGTCTCCGCTCTTTGCGAGATGGGAGCTGATCATAAAGCGGGGGTGTTGATACAGGTCAGGTGGGGCGCGAAAATTCTCCTTCTTTCTGAGTGGGGAATGAATAAAAAAGTTTGAGAACCACTGGACCACAGTAGCCTATGGCTCCAGAACGGGGTTCTGTTATTGCAATGTGTAATTTTGAGTGTAAGATGTTAAATAGTACTTCAATTCAATAAAAGTCTTCACAAGGACATGCATTTTGTGCTGCTTGCGAATGAGGGATTTAGGGATATAGGTAGGCTATTTCAGTAAACAATTGGTCGCCCATCCTCCCAGCAGATCGTTTGCACGTATAGCCTCCCCCCTCCCCCCGATCTTTATACACAATGCAAGTGAGATGATGGGTGCTGCTGAGAGCCTGTGGGCGTAAAACGCTCATCTAGGGGAAAGCCGTGACGATTGAACTGGGGGACGAATTAACCATTGAGATTTTCTCATAAACCATTCACAATTCAAACATGAAATTTTGTCATCCCATACAGCTTGTAATACTAGACAGACCCAGAGAAAATCGTGTCGATGTGCAATACTGATCTGAAGTTAAACCTGGGGGCTCATTTTAAGAGCGATAATATTATCACTTTTAAACAACAGATGAATTGATGATGTAGGCCTAACATATCCTACAGTATGAAATGTCAATATTTTTTAGTCTAGGAAAAAAACGCCTTTTGCTGCGAGCAGGCACTGTCGGGATGATTGAAACACTTGTTTCAACCGTCCCCCAGTAGGTCGTGCAAGTCAAAGCAGTACGTTTTGCGGTCAGTGCATTAACATTTTAAAATAATAAGCGTTTTGCATTAACTAAAAAGTACAACTATAACCACTGCTTGAAGTGGGAAAAAATAAGTGCAGAAACTCTAATTGTAAGACATTTGACATTTGTTCGGTGACATTGTGAGTCTTTTGGATGTGTTGTTTCAAAAACTATCATAATCATTCTTCCAAGCAATAACCTATGGGCATAGGCTACTTTTTCCTCATTCACAAAAACATGATTCTGAAAAACCATTAAAACAACATGAACCAGACCAGCGTGATGCATCTAATCATAGGGAAACTTACAGGGCCGTAGTGCCATTGTGAACAATGCCATCATGACATTCACAGTATAAATTGTGACAGTTTGCATTGCTTCCCTTGCGATTGGTTGGGACAGTGGCTGCATATGATAGGGCACTGTCGTGTCTCGTGGGTAATGTAGTCTTTTATCGGTCTTGGGAAATTGTCTATTCTCGGGCCAGTGTCGCTGTGTCGGATCAGTTTCAGCTAAGTAGGCCTACCGGAACGCAGAATAAAATGGCGCAACCCAAAAGACTAAATACAGAAGTAAGGAACTGCGTTCTGCTGCGTTCCGGCCAACAGTTGTCTTTGTAACATATTTTGTCAGTATAAAGCATGAAACCAACTAGAAATTTGAAGATATATAATCATAGGGAGTCCGGTAGTAACTCCATTATGGGAGTCCTGTAATAATTCCATTGCTCATTCGCTGTGAACATATAGCCTATTTGCCTTTTGTCTCAGTAAATTAAAATATCCACGTTTGTGAGAATACAACTGGATAAAGCTGGCAAAGGTTGCAATGGCAAAGGTTGCAATGTGCAGTTGTTGCGAACAAAATGGGACAGGGTGAGTTGCTTGCCCTGCTGCCCACCGTTGCTGTCACTCGGTATACAATTCTGCTAAAACGCGGCTCTCAACAAATGAACTACGTGCTCATTTAGAACTTCAAATAAAAAAAATAAAAAAATGCCTGTCTTACAATAAAAAATGCCTCTGGCCCGGTGCAGCATTAGGCTACTGAACGCAATATGAGCAGAGGGCAAACCGCATTCGGCACATATAGGCCTATTTGTCGCAGCACCGTTAACTCAGCTGAAGGTGAAATTCTGCCAGAGACGTTTTTATAGGAGAAGGACTTTGATTTAACCTACAGTTAAATCCTCATTAATGGATGTAGTTTTCGGTGGATTTTGAAGAGGCTTCAAAAGAAGGTAAAACGAAGTTTCTTCACGTAGGCCTACTCAAACATAACAGACCAAAAGCATTAGGCCTATTGCGAAAATAGAACACAAATGAACGGCTAACTAGTTGTATAACTAGTTTATAGAATCCAGGCTTGATTCATGGTGTTAGAGCTGGAGTCAGACCGTTTTTCATGTGTGTTTGTGGGCAAGGAACAGTCGTGTTTTCTGTGTCTCTTTGGAAATGGTGTATCTGTATTTTGTGTTAGAATTCCTAATAAAGCTGGGGATTTGCTACTTGGCGCAGGCTGACTGTTAAGCCATAGGGTCCAAAATATATGTAAAAAATGTAAAGTAATTCTAGCATAAAAATTTGACTATATCAGACCAAACTGCATATTGCAAAAATAGAACACGGAAGTAAACTAACGTCTCTTGCTCCGCTTAACTCTCCGAATGTTGTGCAATCATTAGAGAGGTCTTGTGCTGCCTCTTAGCGGCGGTAACTGCAGTGACACATCTCGTAATGCCGTGACTCATGTTTTACGTGAGTCTCGTGGCCACTCTCAATTGGGAATGACTGTAGGGGTTACCTTAAGATTGGGACTTTCAATTCAGAGTATTGTGAAGTCTTACAGTTGGGTTAGAGTTGACTGGGATTTATGATTAATCTTAGGTCATTTTCCTTAATTAGAGTTTCATTGTATTTGAATACTTTCCTTTTTAGTAGTTATTGGGGATATGCTAGATCCACAGGGTCCGGCGTGAGAGCCATTCATGGTCTATGGATCAATTTTAGGACACATCATCAGTAGTGCACCTCAGGATCATTGGGTGTTTCAGGCCTTTAATCACTATACACCCTCCTCTGAGGCGGCCCTGCTGTAAGGTGATCAGCCCCCAGCGTGTGTCCTATGTCCAATGAATCTAAAAAATGCTCCAGTACAATTCAGCGAGAGTCTGAAGACATGTGGGAATTTCAGTTCTTTAAGAAGTTGTTTTGGTTGTGGGATAAGAGTCCTTTTAATGGCCATTTGGATCTTAATGTTAGTTATTGGAAACTTATTCCTTGTTGTAGATCTTCAAACCAAATTGAGTGATTATGTTTAGAAAATTGGTATAAATCTAAAGTTAATTGAGAACCTAAGGGTTGTAGTTAAGTTTAGGAGACATGTCAACAAGTTATTGTCAATGCTAGTCTCAATAGATTTCCAATAGAATAAAATGGAGTTAAATTGGACCCGTCCGTATTGCCAACTTCGAGAAGAGGTCCAAACACCGGGACAGCAGAATTTCGAAACCCTCAAAAAGGAGTTTGTGTAAGAAACTCTTACCGTAGTAAAAAGACTTTTCCAAAAGTTACTGTTTCTCTGCTTTTGCTGGGGTGCTACACTAAATTAACCGTATTTCACCAATATGGTGCGAAAATTGCTTTTTTAATATTTTTTCAAAATAATTATATTTTTGGAAAGAGAGTTTAATTTCCGTTAGAACGCAAAAAAACCCATGTTTCTGGCATGTTCCAATAAAAAATTATTAACGTTTTAATTTTAGAGAAACCATATCCCTACTTCCCTATGAAATTATAGCATGTGATTGGTCGATTTAAATTTGAATTTTACTTAAACTTTGAAGGGCTGTCCTGTGGGAACTGTATGTGCTAGAGGTCTCAAATTTGGAGTATACCTACTACTGGTGCTCACCTATCATATACTAATATCTTTAAACTCTAGGATGCCCCCTTGTGGCTGAAATAATACTTGAAGTTTGTGAGTAATATATAATGTTTATCCATTTTTTGGTCATTAGGATCTCATTTCCTTATCTTATGGACTATGTCTGTCAATGTTTAGACTTCCAGCGCCACCTACTGGCTCAATTTTTAAAGAGGTCCCCCTATAGAAACCGTATTTGATAGAGGTTTCAGATTTGGGGCATATATACTCCTAACCCCTCTCTATAACTTATTGTCGCTAAGGAACTCTAGGGTGCCCCCTTGTGGTGGAACTCCCAACAAGAGCTCCAGAACTCCTCAGAGGACCCAATTATTTTTGGGGGTATTGAGTATTTATTACCCTGTCTTATGGAACATATTTGTCCATTTTTTAGAACTCTAGCGCCACCTATTGGATCAGCTCTTTAAAGGAGTCCCCTATAGAAACTGTATGTGATAGAGGTTTCAGATTTGGAATACCTATACCCCTAGCATCTCCTTATAACATATTGGTGTCAATGGACTTTGGAGTGCCCCCTTGTGGTGAAATTCTCAACCAAAGTTCCCCAATGTTTCAGAGGGTTTAAATATTTTTTTGTTTATTACTTATTTCCTTGTCTTATAGAACCTATTCGCCCATTTGTAGAATTCTAGCGCCACCTACTGGCTCAACTCTTTAAGGGATTCCTCTATGGAAACCGTGTGTGATAGAGGTTTCAAATTTGGAATACCTATACCCCTAATACTCCTTTATAACATATTGGTCCCAATAGACTCTGGGGTGCCCCCTTGTGGTGGAATTCTTTATCAAAGTTCTGGAATGTGTTAGAGGGATTAACTATTTTTTGGTTATTGAGTACTTATTACCTTGTCTTATAGAACCTATTCGTCCATTTTTAGACTTGTAGCGCGACCTACTGGCTCAATTCTTTAAGAGGTTCTCCTATGGAACCCGTATGTGATAGAGGTTTCAGATTTGGAATACCTATACCCCTAGCACCCCTTTATAACATATTGGTGCCAATAGACTCTGGGATGCCCCCTTGTGGTGGAATTCTCAATAAAGGTTCCGGAATGCGTTAGAGGGATTAACTATTTTTTGGTTATTGAGTACTTATTACCTTGTCTTATAGAACCTATTCCTCCTTTTGTAGACTTGTAGCGCCACCTACTGGCTCCACTCTTTTAAGGAATTCTCCTATGGAAACGGAATGTGATGAAGGTTTCAGATTTGGAATACCTATACCCCTAGTGCCCCTTTATAACTCTAAGGTGCGCTCTTGTGGTAGAGTTGATCATAGAGGTTTTTTGCTTGTTTTAGAGTGTTAAAATCATATCCTATATTAGGCTGTATATTTGTGCTATTTAAAGTTATGTTATAATATAAACTATGTTATATTGGCAATCCTTATGTTCTAAGTTAGGTAGGATTTAAGATGAATGTAGTTCCTCCCTAAGTATATTGTTCTATATTGTGTTTAAATATTTATTGGGAAACTCAGAATTAGGACGTTTCAGGGTGGTAGTGCCCTTACGAAACTGTCCCGTTCATCATGCCCAATTTCTTTTTTTTTTTTTTTTTTTAATAATAATAAATGAACAAGTGAACAAATGAACAAAATAGAAAATCCCAGCTAAATATTTAGTTAAATTTTTCATTAAGTCCCTGAGGATAGAAAGTATTAAGTATCCTAATCCATTTTCGTTCTTTGTGCAGTCTTTCCTTTAGGGTCCATGTCAGGTTGTGTTCCAGATTGAGAACAGACATTCTTCTAACTCCATGCCTTCGGAAGTGAGCCACTAGGTGCGTATGCCTCTTCTTGTTTTGTGAAACATTATAACGGTGATGCGCCATTCTAGTTTTGATTGTGTTTTTTGCTTGTCCTATATATTGTTTCCTGCATGTTTTGCAAGTAATAAGGTAAATGTTGTTGTTCACATTTAGTGGATTAGTTGGTCTTCTGTAGACCTCCCCTGATGTATGGTTTTTGACCAAGTTATGTCTTACAGGATTCCTTTGAGGTTTTGTTAGACTTGAGAGTTTACTCTTTACTAGCAAGTCTTTCAGGTTCTTGTGTCTCTTGTAGGCTGGCATAATTTGCCATTCTGTTTGGTAATTTGTGTCCTTGCATGTTTCTGTAAAATTTTCCTTTATTGTTTTGGCTAGGTTTATGGCTGGTGTTGAGTAGGTTAGAATAATGGGAATAATCCTTTTCCTTTGTTGTGAGTCTTGGTTGTGTTCTCTTTTTTGTGTGTCCTTTATGAATTGTTTTTCTATCCTTCTTAGAAAACACCGTGAATATCCTCTAGTTCTTAGGGCTCGGAACAATACCCTTTTTGCTCCCCGAAAATCCCTTTCTTGGGTACTGATTCTTTTAAATCTTAATAGTTGTGATTTTACAATCCCTGAAAAAGTGTGTTTTGGATAGAAGCTATTTTTGTGTAAAAGTGCATGTGTGTCTGTTTCCTTAAAAAAGACTTTTATGTCCAGAGTTTTGGATGATTGGAAGTTTGGTCCTTTATAGGTGGTTGTGTCCAGGAAATTTACTTGGTTTGGTTGTAGGTCATATTTGACCTTGATGGATTTGTGGTGGTTGTTGAGATGATTAATGAATTCTTTGAAATCTTCCCTTGAATGAGACCAGGTTCCCCTTATGTCGTCTAAGTATCGAAAGTAGTGATCTGGTTTTTTAGGACACTTTGGAAGAATTGTTTCCTCCCATTCGGCCAAATAAATGTTAGCGTATGCTGGGGCAATTTTTTTACCCATTGCTGTGCCTTTTATTTGTAGGTAGTGTTTACCATTGAATTGAAAGTCATTCCTTTCCAAGGTAAGTATGGCTTTGTCTGGGCGATTGTGGTCTGGGTATTTATTGAAAGTTTTATTTATTGCTTTTAGACCCAATTCCGTTTCTATATTTGTATATAAACTGTCAATGTCAATTGTAAATAGGAAGGTTTTTTCTTGTACCTGAATGTTTTGTATTTTTTCCACAAAGGAATATGTGTCCTTGATATAACTGCTATGTTGGGTGGATAATGGGTTGAGAAAATAATCCAGGTGTTCTGCTATTTGGTAGCTTTCACTTCCACAATCCGATACAATCGGTCTTCCAGGGGGCATAAAAGGGGAGGGCCAGGATGTTTTTGGTTTGTGGATTTTGGGAAGTAAGTAGAAATGACGTTGTCTTGGGGTTGTATTCCCTTTTAAATAAGTGATCTGTTTTTGGTTCAAAAAACCTTGGAGTAGTAATTTTTCCAAAATCCTATGAATAAGGGGAACTGTGTCTAGAAAAATTGTTTTTTCTAGTTGTTTGTAGAAGGTTTCATCATTAAGTTGTCTTAATGCTTCATTTACATAGTGAGTCCTATCCATTAATACTATTATACTCCCTTTGTCTGCTGGTTTGATAATTAGACTTTTGTTTTTAGATAATTGTTTTATGGCTTTTTGTTCAAAATGTGTTAGGTTAGGGATAAGATTGTGAGGAGGAATTTGTAGGTTTTTAATTGTGTCTTGATCTAACTTGATGAGTTGTTGTATACTGTTTGGTATTTTGGACCATGGTGGTTCCCATTCTGAAGGGGGTAAGAAGGGTATTCTTTGGGTGTCATCCGAAGGACCGAAGAAGGTAGCTAATTTTAATTTCCTGTGATATTTTGTAATATCTGCGCAAACATCTGTTTTGTTGAATTGAGTTATTGAAGTAGTTGGAATGAAAGATAGGCCTTTTGGGAGTAGGATTGTTTGTTCTGTCGTTAGGTTGTATGTTTCTGACAGATTGACAACCACTTTGCCTTGTGTAGGTTCCCTTATTGGGTTGGTCCTTACATGAAGTTTAAATGATTCATCCAATATTGTGCCATGTGTATCCCCGTGTCAACCGTCCAGTGAATTTTATCCCATGTTGTGGTGAACCTGGATGCAGGTAGTGGAGGAACACTTAGTCCTATTTTTCTAATGATGTGGTTTAAGTTTTCCAAATTATTTTTACTGGTTGGGCTGAGCTGATGATTGTAATTTATCACTTGGATTCCTATGGTGGCCTCCGGGAAGGTGTCATGAGCTATGTTTATGAGTCATCCTAACTGGTCTGAGAGAAGGGAGGGGTTGGCTTGATCCCTGTTATTCAATCCAAAGTTGAGGATTACCTTCTGTACTGTGGAGTTAGTTTGAGTTTTGTGTTTTAGAATGTGAGACGCATGGGCTATTAGTGCTCCTGGGAAACAATCCACTTGGATCCTTTCATCCTCTATCATTGGAAGTCTATCCATATTTGAATCCCCCATGAACAGGATTGGTCTTTGTGGATTTAGGGTGAAATTTCCGTATTTGTTTCCATAATGATCATGTTTGGTATAACAGTGTTGTGTGGCTGGTTCTGTCCTTAGAGATGATTGTTCCTGATTTTTAGTTGTTGGTTTAGACTTTTCCTGTGAAGGAGAAGAGGTCCTTCTTCTTTTGGCATTATTTTGATCTTCATTGTTTGTTGTGTCTGGTCCAGGATTGGTTTCTGTATCGTGTTTGCCCTGTCTTGTTTCAGTTGGTTGTTCGTCCTCAATATCATCTTGTAAGTCTGAGTCAAGTTGGAATGAGATGTGTGGCTGTACTGAAATGATGGGGAACTCTGGGCTAAGTAGAAACTGGTCTATATCTATGAACACTGGTGCTTCAGCCTGGGACCTTTCTATGGACTTTTGAGGTAAGTTTTTGACCGTGGGTTCTGATTCTTCTTCCTCTTTGACTTTGCTGGTAGATGAAGTGTCAGTTTTAGGGGATTGTGTGTTTATTTTCATAGTAGTTTTACCCATCTGTATTTCTTTTGGTGTACACTCTCCTGTCACTATTGTGTTGGTGAATTCAGTTGGTTTGTTTGTAGTATTATCAATGGTTGACAATGGTTGTCCCTGTCAGGGGTCTCTTTCTGGGCTGTTCCCATAGAACCTTTGTTTGTTGTTTGAACAGTAAATCCTGGTTCTTGTCCTGTTTTGTCCTTGTTTGTTTTGGAGGATTGTGGGTTTTCATTCCTAACTCCTTCAGCCCCCCCTATCCCTAATGGTGTCTCTCTTTCTGTTTTGATTGTGTTTATTAAATCCGTTACTTTGTTTGTAGTGTTTTCAATGGTGGTCTGTCTGATATTTTTTAAATTTCTTTTGTTCCAGCAGATGGCGATCTCCCAGGCCTCTTCCCATTTGTTGAGTGGTGCGGATCTTAACTTTTGTTCTGTATCTCGGATCAAGTCTAGGTAATGATCCCTCAAGATTAGTAGACTTGTATGTAGCCAATTTGAGGCATTTCCTCGTAGCATTAGTTGTGTGTTTTCTGTGGGATTGGCAGGTAGTATTTTGTTTTCCAGGGTTCTTTTTACTTTTCTAAGTGAGGGGGGTTCTATTGGATTTCCCTCTGTAGCCCCGACGTTGAGTAGATGGTGATGGGCCTTGAGGTAAAGGTGGAGAATCCTAATAAGTTTTTTGAAGTCGTTATCTTCTGTGTTTTCCATTTTGAGTTTTCTTGGGTCTGTAATATGATATAACGTGGAGAGAAGATATGATTAAATTGATGTGATGATGAATGATTTTCCTATATTTATATTTGGCAATTTATCAAAAAAAGTTTCCTTCTCTTTGTAATTGATTGAATTACTTGATATTTACATCATATCTCAAGGTTAGGGAAAAAGAGGGTGTATCGTAGGCGAGTGACGTGGAGAGGAACCACCAGACTGGGCAGAACACATCTCCCGTGCCTATATTGGCAACGTGTCAAACACCAGCTCCACCCCTCCCTCATCCCCTAGCTAGGGTGAAGGGGCAGAACGGTGTTGTGTTAGAAATACTTTGCTTCCAAATTATGTCTATTTTGAGAAGTATCGTTCTGTGTGTCTCTTTGGTAGGCTTGGTCCGAGGCACGGGCTGGGTTAGGTTTTTGAAAAATTACAACGGCCCTCCCCAGGCATGGCATTGCACCATACGAGGTTAAGGAGGGTCCGAGGGTTATGCACAGGCCGGCGCATGTTAAGCTACTACCTCAGGGCCTGAGAATGCTTTGTTTCCTATTTGGAAACACTTAGCTTTTACTTCTCATATAGACATTTGGTTTGAGCCGTTTAGATTTTGAATTTGGTCAAATTAATCTCAATACACTGTCCTATATTGGATTCCTCTCTGCAAGACCTTTCGATTGATCTATGAGTCGTCCTAGGGTTAGGGTTAGGATAGGTTATAGGGCAAAAAGTACCAAACGATCCAGTGGATATGTTCGTTTTTGGCCAATATCTCTGGAACGGAAGGTCCTAGAGACTTGGGACCAAGTGCGTTGGATTCAGCTGGCACAGACCTTTCGATTGATCTATGAGTCGTCCGGATCGGACCTTGGGAAGTACCGGAAATTGTCGATTGAAACATTAAAATGGCCATATCTCCGGAACGGTAAGTCGCACAGAAAAGATAAGTGTATCTACGTGTTCAGCGACCCCAAATTAGGGCAGGCGGATCCCACTTGCAAGTCTCTACGACCTTCCGTTCGAGAGTTATGGCGGGAAATGTGTTTTTCCCATAGACTTCCATTGTAAAATGGGATTTTTTGGAAAAATTTTCAAAGTCCAAAGTGGAATTTCCCCAAAGTTGTCACTGTTCTTTTGGGGGAGCGCATATCAAGCCTCCCTGAGTCGATTGGTATAGCTTTTACGTGTTGAAATTTGTGTCTGCGCAGTTGGAACGGACACCACCCGGAGTCTTCTCGAGTCGAGGACAAAGTATCTTCCCTAGGAACCAAGTTCCGTAAAATTGAAAGACTGGACAAAGACCGGTAGCGCTTTGAAGTCTGTACGACTTAGGGTTGACTTTAGCAATGGCTCAGAGTAATGAAAGTGAGTGCATTAGACTGGTCTTTTCATTCCCCATCGACTGGTTAGGGTTAGAACTTGGTTTTGGTTTGGGCCTATTTTTAGAAATGACTTGGAGGCATGAAACGGAGTGCGTGAGACTCGTCTTTGAATTCTCCATCGACTGGTTAGGTTTAGGGTTTGGGTTTGGTTCAGGCCTATTTTTGCCTAAGGGTTCCATTGTAAAGTTGAACTTCAAAAAATTCTATCTCTGGAACGGAAGGTCCTAGAGACTTGGGACCGAGTGCGTTGGATTCGGCTGGCCAAGACCTTTCGATTGATACCCAGTTTGTCCACGTAGCTCAAAGGGAAAGTATGGCTGCCATTGACTTCCATTGTAAAGCTAGGGTTAGGGTTAGGTTTTTGAAAAATTACAACGACTCCCCCCAGTCAGTAAT